>LGRX02033689.1:0-31365 GCA_001247695.2 Cymbomonas tetramitiformis | reverse complement strand
TGCTGCGTTTCCCCTCCCCTATTTCAGTTTCAGGAGCATGTATATCTCCGCTGTATGCACGTTGGCATCGCGCCTCGTGTGTTCATTTCACCTGACTTCCAGAAAATGCAAGTGCCAGCATTGCCGGGTACACACCGGCAGCCTGGAATGCCCCCCTGAGCACCAGAGCATTTGCGTGCGGCCTGGGTGACCCCCTCGTCAAACCCCAGCACATTACCACGATGCAGCGATACGCATCCAGCATCCAGAAATGCGATGTGCGGATGGAGCCATGGGTCGCACGTGGATCAATGCCAAATCGAAGGCCTGGATCCGCATATCCAAACCAAAGCTACGGGTCGACTCGGTGGCTCCACGTGGCGCAGGAGTTCGGGTACGCGCCGCACGGCCGCTACAAGTGCCTCCCGTGCTCTTCCCCATTCCACAACAACCTACGAATGATCTTCTCCATAAACATATCGCTCGTGCTGATCTGTGTGACGATTCAATCCAACCTCAAGCGCAGCATGGATGGCGGCCAGCCGGTGCACTCCCTCATGATCAAAGTTCTCATCAATTACTTTCAGGTGATGCGCCCATCTCCATCATCTCCCGTCATCGGCGCCCTCGGCCCTTGCTCCAGCGCCCTGCAGCCTCTCATGAAGCCCTTTGCCCCTTACCAAATACCCCCCCTGGCCCTAAGCCCTCGCCGTACAAACTGGCTCCGCCTGTTGTGATGCACCGGCTGCTGTCCAACCCCCGCCTCCCCCCTCTTCCCCTTCGCCCCGTTCCCGCAAACTGCCTTTCTTATGCGCGATGCTTTGGCCCTTTCCACCTCCCCTCTTTCTGCGCACTGCTCGCTGATGCGACGCTCGTTCCTGTCCAACAAGTCCCCCTTGAGATCTAGTTCCCTTTGTGCGCCCAATTAGTGATGCTTTTACTGAGGGTATACAGCAATGGGGAGTACGGGGTTGGTGATGAGGTGGCGTTTCGTGAAGACCGCGGTGCCGGTGGCGGGGCTGTTCGAGTGGCCGGAGATGGTGTGGGAGCTCTTCCTGCTCCAAGAGAAGGCCTCTGACAGCAGCCAGGAGAGCGGCGACATCTCCGGCGTCTTCTCCGTCGACTGCAGCCTGGAGTCCACGCCAGGCCTCGCGCGGGTGTACAAGGTGCACCCCCTCCCGCATGCGTGTTTGCACGGCCTGGCATTGCTGGGCGCGCCGTGCCTGGTGTGCTGATAGCCGCGCGGTGGCGGCCAGGACTGCCACATGGACGGGGCGCTGCGGCGCACCAAGCAGAGGTGCTGCGAACGTTGTGCCATCTCTAAGGTTGCAGATGGGGGTTTGCGGTCTCCAGAAAATATTGGTGACACTGGTCATCCCGATCTTCCACTTTGGTGCGCTCCCGCCCCCCCCGTTTCTGTGCTGCTCCACCCTCCACACCTTGCTGCCCAGATCGTGCAGCTTCCGATGGATGCTCTCTGGCGCCTCCTGTTTCCATCTGCTCCGTTGCTATGAGCCGAGAGGCTTCATCAGGACGGCCTTGCTCTTCCCTCCAGTTGCGGGTCTGCGCTGAAGCGGGGGCCTGCCGGGATTGGACGGCGCGCTTCCTGCAGCATCACCCTTCCGCCACATTTATTATATCGCATCATGGCGTATCACTCCGAAGTTGTTGTTTTTCTGAGTGGTTTCACCTTGGACGTTCGTACGCATTGTTCTGCTCACTCGACCTCTTCACTGGGATCGGTTGGGCTCGGTTGAAGACGAGTGCCCGCCACGGCTGCGCTCGACCAGGTTCTCGGAGCTCACACGCGAGGGGTGTGAGGCGAGTGGGGAGAATCATTGCGTTTCAGCTTTGGGCACCTGGGCATACATCTCCCATGCCCACACCTGTCTGGATGCCCCCCCTCGCACCTCGCGCCGCCCTTTTCCTATCAGGTGGGGTCCGTGATGAGAGCGCAGGCGGCTGTAACCGAGCTTGAAGCGTAGGTGGGTGAGCACATCCAAGGGTGCCCTCGTTCCAGAGCTGGCCGCTCAGCTGACGGCTGAGGGTTTGTTGTTCGGTGGCCGGCTGTCAGGACTGATCACGGCTTTCTGGGTTTTCAAGGTCTGGGCATGGGAGCAGCTGACAATCAAGGGTGCGCTTTGCCCCGTGAGAAGAGGCCTTGTGCTGTGCCAGGCAGGGGTATCATGCCGAGGCCTCTCCCCAGGCCTCAATGCCCGCAGCCTGTGGCGTACCCGCGCCACTGCGCTGCCCCTACATGCTCGCAGGCGCAGGTGCAGGAGCCCTGCACTGCCCCTTCGTGGCTGCCGCGTGTGACGCGCCGCAGTCACCACCGACTTTGCTGAGAGGGCGCGCACGGGGATGGGTGGCGCGGACACCAGGAAACGCCGGTTGGCTGGAGCGCTTCCGGAAGTATCTGGGAAATGACGAGATGACGGACTTGATGGACATGCAAGGTGGGGCTTCCGCCGTGCCGCTTCAGGCCCCTGACTCACTCCTGAGCGCGTCCGCGTTTCCCGGCGGCCCGCGGCCGGCACGCCTGCGGCCATCCCCCGGCTGGGTCTCCCGGCTTTCCCACGAGGATGCACCATTCGCCACCCCTGGAGGATGCACCATTCGCCACCCCTGGAGGATGCGCGCGTTGCACCGAGTCGTGTACGCGCTACGCTGCGTGTCAACACAGCGAGCGCTGGCTTGGTGCGGCCAGGCAAAGCGAAGTATTTGAAGAATCGGATCATCGTCACCGCAGTCATCGTGCTGTTCTTTACCTGGCCCAGCATATCCAGCGTCATCCTGGAGATCTTTGCCTGCGTCGGTGCGCCCTTCCGCCCCCCCGTTCCGGCGAGGCGCGAGTCGCGAGGCGCCGTTGAAGATCTTCAAAGCTTTCTTGCGCCAGAAGCGACAAACATGTAATCGAAGGTGCCACTTTTCCGCGCACCTCACCAAACGTCACGAAGCTTGGTCCGATTAGTAAGCACTTAGCGCAGCTGAATTTATCAGCATGACTTTTCCCATTAGATTGCGTGTATCTTATGATCTCTGCCGTCGCCCTCGGATATGATCTTGCAGACAGGATAAAAACAGAGGGTTTCTTACCCTCAAGCGGGGACTCCTCCCCGGTGTATAGTCGGGGACCAGCTGCTGCACGCATGCAGCGCCGAGGCCAGGTTGCCGCTGCTTCCGCCTCTGTGCTCCGCAGCACCCGCCGATTCCAACGCGTCCTGCCTGCCCGCTGGGATGGAGCTCCTATTATTGCAGCTGCGTGGGTGGTGGCCTGATGGCATATTCACCTTTCTTGGATGGGCTCTGCGTCCAGCTCCATGTTCGGGGGACGGTACCTAGTCTCCAGCTTGATTAGCAATTCCAGTGTGTGTGCTCCTGTAGGCCCATCACCTAGCTCTTCATGTGTGTGCGAGGCGTAGCATGGCAACGACGCCTCGGCGGATGTGCTGGCTCGGCACACCGCGCAGTGTCTGTTGCGGCACCAATGGATCATTTCGAGCATCTGACGGCACAGAATGCCACCCTCCCTGCCCCCCCTCAAACCCTGCAATCCTCCCCCACCCCCATCGTGGTCCCAAATCACCGCAGAAGTGGACACTGGAAACGTGGACCCTCTACCCGAGCTATACAGCCAGTGGAGGTGACGGCCCGAGCGACACAGCACAAGCATGCAATGGTGCTGAAAGGCGCAGCCAATGGGGATGAGGTTTCCACGATGTTGAGCCCATGGGTATTAGGGTCCCGTGAGGTTGAGTCGATGGAAATTTTAAGAGAGGGTCCGGAGAGACGAGCTCGATTGATTTGAAGTTGGACCGTGCTTGAGCGCAGATCCCATCCTGCAAGTGCTGAGTGCCGAAAGGGCGTGTCAGCAGTCTGGCCGCCGCGTGTTGCAAGGCGCACCGCGGAGGAGAGCGCTGCCCTGGGGGGGGCGCACGCCTCCTTCCTTGCAGTCTGGCCGCCGCGTGTTGCAAGGCGCACCGCGGAGGAGAGCGCTGCCCTGGGGGGGGCGCACGCCTCCTTCCTTGCAGTCTGGCCGCCGCATGTTGCAAGGCGCACCGCGGAGGAGAGCGCTGCCCTGGGGGGGGCACACGCCTCCTTCCTTGCAGCACGCGTTTACACGGCAGCGGACGTTACGAAGTTGACGGCCGGCTATGGGACGAGGTCCTAGCAGTGTTGCGCAGGGGTTGTACTTTTCTATGGACATGCAGCAAAAGTGCTACGAGGGGCAGCACGAGACGTGGGTGCTTGCCCTCGGGGTTCCCGGCATCTTCCTCGTGGCGCTCGGCATTCCGGCTGGCACCTTCGCGCTGCTCTACTACAATCACGCGGACCTCAGCAACTTCGAGTTCAAGAGCTTGTTCGGATTCCTGTACGACGGTAGCTCATCTTCCACCGCCTTCTGTTTCCAGATCCTCCACCTTCTGCCCTGCGCTGCTTTGGCCCCACCGGGCCGCCCGAGCCCCCTGAGCAGGCAGGGCCAGGGCGGAGAGCCCAGCCACAACAGCATCCCGATGCAGGTTTCCTCTCCTTTGGCTGGCATAGGTGATGACAGCGGCATCGTGAGGGAGTGCTGGGTGCTCGTGCAGGATACGAGGATCAGTTCTTTTATTTTGAATCCGTTGTAATGGTGTGGCCTGCTGGCATTCCCTCCCTCTCTCGCTCTCGCTCTGCACTGCCGCTGTCTTGCACAGGACAACGGCTTAAAGTGACCGACCGGTCTGATCTCCTGAAGATGACCGGTCTGATCTCCAGAAGATGCCCGGTCTGAGCTCCAGAAGATGCCCGGTCTGAGCTCCTGAAGATGCCCGGTCTGATCTCCTGAAGATGCCCGGTCTGATCTCCTGAAGATGCCCGGCCTGGAGCTCCTGAAGATGACCGGTCTGAGCTCCTGAAGATGACCGGTCTGATCTCCAGAAGATGCCCGGTTCGAGCTCCTGAAGATGCCCGGTCTGAGCTCCTGAAGATGACCGGTCTGAGCTCCTAAAGATGCCCGGTCTGGAGCTCCTGAAGATGCCTCGGTCTGATCTCTCCTGAAGATGCCCGGGTCTGATTCCTGAAGATGCCCGGTCTGAGCTCCAGAAGATGCCCGGTCTGAGCTCCAGAAGATGCCCGGCTCTGAGCTCCTGAAGATGCCCGGTCTGAGCTAAAGAAGATGACCGGTCTGAGCTCCTGAAGATGACCGGTCTGAGCTCCTGAAGATGCCCGGTCTGAGCTCCAGAAGATGCTCTTCGTGCAGTGTCGTTTCGATATTTGCCGCGACGGCCGTCGTAGCGACAACAGTCCGAATGAGCATGACCCGTCATCGATCTCTCAGTTTTGGTTCGGATGCCTCCCCCTTGCATTCAGCTCAATGAGCTGTGCGCTGTAGCAAGGCACGTGCGGCGGGACTTCATGAGATAGGCTGCACGTGCCACTCTTGCCATGAGATAGGCTGCACGTGTCACATCTGTCATGAGATCGGCGTCACGTGTCACACGTGTCATGAGATCGGCGTCACGTGTCACACGTGTCATGAGATCGGCGTCACGTGTCACACGTGTCATGAGATAGGCTGCACGTGTCACACTTGTCACGGGAGAAGAGCAATTGTTGGATGCACTCCGTGTGGCATCGCCAATACACCACGCGCCCGCGGCACGCCCGCGGCACGCCCTCCCGTGCCGAGACCGCCGCAGCCGCCACTCCCTCCCGAGAGGCGTGCACGGGGCGCGTCTCCGCACATTCTGAGGTCCAGTTGTTTGCGAAACCTGCGGAGGCTGGAGGACTGCGCGGAGCCCGGCCATGACCACCTTGAATGCGCCGAGGACAGGGGACGCTCCCATAGGACAACCCAGGGGAGTGAGTCGCAGCCGGTGGCTGCCGGAAGCGTCGGGGAGTGGGAGTGCCCGGGCTCGAGAAGGGTGTCAATGCCACACAGCACACGAATGCACCGAATGTGCTGGGAGGCCTCGCGCGCGCCGTCTTCCACGACATGCGGGCCGCCAGCTGAGCATGCGCGGGTGCCCGGGACGGCAGGGGCGGAAGCTGATGATCCTCGCGATTATGTACCTCCTCGATTCCAGTGAAGACGTGCAGGCCCTGAGCATGTTCACGGTGGTGCTCTTCACCCTCATTCTGCACATCTGGACTCTACCCTGGATCAACAACAACATCGATAAGGTGAGGTGTCCTCGCTTTTGGATCATTCTGCACATCTGGACTCTTACCCTGGCTCAGCAACAACATCGATAAGGTGAGGTGTCTCCCGCCGTTGGATCATTCTGCACATCTGACTCTACCCTGGTCAACAACAACATCGATAAGGTGAGGTGTCCTCGCTTTGGATCATTCTGCACATCTGGACTCTTACCCTGGCTCAGCAACATCGATAAGGTGAGGTGTCTCACTTTGGATCATTCTGCACATCTGACTCTTACCCTGGCTCAGCAACAACATCGATAGGTGAGGTGTCCCCGCCGTTGGATCATTCTGCACATCTGACTCTTACCCTGGCTCAACCACAACATCGATAAGGTGAGGTGACCTCGCCGTTGGATCATTCTGCACATCTGACTCTACCCCCTGGGTTAACCACAACATGGATAAGGTGAGGTGTCCTCGCCGTTTGATCATTCTGCACATCTGGACTTCTTACCCTGGCTCAACCACAACATCGATAAGGTGAGGTGTCCCGTTGGATCTATTCTGCACATCTGGACTCTTACCCTGGGTCAACAACAACATCGATAAGGTGAGGTGTCCGCTCGTTGAACATTCTGCACATCTGACTCTACCCTGGGTCAACCACGATAAGGTGAGGTGTCCTCGCCGTTGGATCATTCTGCCCATCTGGACTCTACCCTGGGTCAACCACAACATCGATAAGGTGAGGTGCCCTCGACGTTGCGCACGATTCCGGCAGGCTCAGGAGACTGAAGGAGGCGGGTGGCGGGGCACGCCGGGCCGCAGCTGGAGTACCGCAGCCACTTGGTCGTCACATCGACACTCCTCGTAGGGTTATTCATCACGACACAAGCGCTGGATGAATATTTGCTGGTGGCACTCTTGCCGGCCCGCCCAGACCCTCCGCGAGCCGTCCTAGGGATGACCCTGCTCTCGTCGCACCTTTAGCACAGTCCTGGCGGCCTCAATGCCTGAATGACCGTGCCACTGACTGCGCCGGGCGGGGGATGGCAGCTTGCCTTGGTGTTCATTATCCTGGTGATTAACTGCGTCTTCTGCATCAACGCCGGCATCTTCATCACTGCAGAGATGATCATTGTGAGCCCAAGCCGAAGCTCAGCCCGCCCGCGATAAATTCGTTTGTCGCCGCGGCCGCCGCGCCTGTGTGGTCCGCACCTCTTGGAGATGCCAGCGTAGCCGCATTGAAAGTGATGGCCCAAATAGGCGGGAGATCGACGGCTCAAGTGCTCCGAAGAACAGCAGTGGCGTAGATTCCAGCTCAGATAGATGAAAGTTGGGTTGATGGCCGCAAGAGCTTCGACGTGACCAGCGGAGCTGCCCCCATGTGACGAAAGAACACCCTTGACCATAGTGGGGGGAAGAGTTGTTTAGGCTCTTACGGGTTGGGGGGTTGAGGGGGGTAACTGCCGTTGGATTAGCTCGAGATTCGGAGAATGGATGCTGATGGCGATGGAAATGTAGACACGGCGGAAATCGAGGTAGCTCCACCTCTTGCTCCGCACGTCCGCCCGCAGGCGCACGCATCAGGAGGCGCCCGCGCAAACGGAAATGTCCTGCTACAAAAGAGAGAGCCCTGCTGGAGCCTGAAGGGAGGGCGGGAACAGCCGATTATAGCAAGGGAGGTAACTGGACACGTGCAGCAGCCTGCCCCTTATTTACAGCAAAGTGCACAAAAACCAACCATCCTATCGATATTTCCTTGATATTCCCCTAGAAATATTCTCCCGAAGCAAAAGAGGGGTCCCCTAGCTGATCGAGGCAAAAGAGGGGTCCCCTAGCTGATCGAGGCAAAAGAGGGGCACGTGGCATGGCCGGATTGGTGACCCAAGGCCAAAAGCGGATAGACTGGGAAGCGCGGCAGCGGCTGGGTGCCGGCGTGGCTCTCGGCGCGTGCATTGTCCAGGAGGCAGGGGTGAGCGCCACCCAGCAGACATGGCGATGAAACGGAGGACACATCGGGTTTGGGAATGCCCTTTCCTCAGGCGTCACCTGCAGGCCAGTCAGAGGCGCCACCTGGACTCTCGGATGTGTAAGGGAGGCTGGGTGAGCTGGAACCCCACGGACGGACTTAGGGTGCCCGTGGCCAGTATTTCTATTGGTGGTGGCCGGTGAATGTCGGTCAATCACAAGCAGCGTGCTAGACTGGTCGGCCAATCACAAGCAGCGTGCTAGACTGATCGGCCAACCACAAGCAGCGTGCTAGACTGATAGGCCAATCACAAGCAGCGTGCTAGACTGGTCGGCCAATCACAAGCAGCATGCTAGACTATCGGCCAATCACAAGCAGCGTGCTAGACTGACCCTGTGCGCAGGACACGGCTCCCTTGTATGCAAACTCCTCTGTTTCCACTCCTTCAATCGCTCAAGTAGGGTCACCAAGAGGGTCCTAACTCAGCCGAGCACACCTGCCACTGCGCATTTCAGCCGTATCCCAAGCTCTACAAGGTACGCGGTGCGGTGTTTTACGATAGGTGCGATGGCACGGCCCTATCGGAATGACGGAGTTGAGAGCAGATGGGAGAGTTGAGGGCCGGTGTTGGGGCAGGCGTACGTGGACTCTGTGCTGCCCTCCTTTCTGGGGTCCTTCCGCGACAAGGTCGTGAAGATCATCAACGACATGATCGAGACTGTTGAGGGGTTAAGGAAGATGAAAAACAAAAAGAAACAAGGCAGCAACTGGGACAAAGTTGAAGTAAAGAAAGGTCGGATCCCCGGAGACAAAGCCGGCCAACCAGGTGGTGAGGCTTTCAACACAGCCTTCCGGGCCTCCACTGCCCCTCATACCAGCCTCGAGGCCCTCCATCGCCCCTCATACCAGCCTCGAGGCCCTCCATCGCCCCTCATACCAGCCTCGAGGCCCTCCATCGCCCCTCATACCAGCCTCGAGGCCCTCCATCGCCCCTCATACCAGCCTCGAGGCCCTCCATCGCCCCTCATACCAGCCTCGAGGCCCTCCATCGCCCCTCATACCAGCCTCGAGGCCCTCCATCGCCCCTCATACCAGCCTTCGATCCCTTTTATGCGAGGCGTGATGTGATTCGATGCTCCTTATATGGGCAGCAGCGTTCAGTGGTTCCCACACCACGCTCAGGTCCCGCCAGCGTCGGGCACATCAGGCGGAACGCAGCGTCTCAGTGCTGACTTGCCGAGGAGTGCCAGGCTTTGACTTTTTTTCAGGCAAGCCAGCTTGAAGTATGGGAATTGTTTTTCACTGCAGGGATGGGAGTTGTTTTGAAATGTAAAGAAGCGGCTGTGGAAGAGCTTGTGAAAGTGGGTGCAACCAAATTCATGAAGACACTCAAGAAAGATCCCAGTCTTGATGGCACAGCTGACATATTTGTGGATATCCCAGTCCAGGAGGTGGATATGGCAAACGCGGTGCCTCTATGTTTCAAGAGTGCGTCCAGGTCCGCCTGAACCCCGAGCCACGGCTCTGTGCCTTTTCCAGGTCGTTAGCCTCGAGCCATAGCCTCAGCCGTAAGCCTCAGCACAAACACTGGAGGCAGGGTCTTGACGGGAGAAGTTGTTTTTCAGGGCAATGGAACAAACCATGCAGCCTGCTATCGAAGATAGCGCGGACAGTGAAGGAAGTGAAGAATGGGAATCCCTTAGCGAGCGGCAACATATTCGGAATTGCACTGAGGCAGCCCAACCAGTTTTTCCAAGAAATTTCATGTGCTGAAAATATCTTTCTGCGGGGGAAAATATTGTCAAGGGGGGGAATATGTATAATATAATTAAGGGATAAGTTTGCAGTGGGCGTAGACATTTCATTTTAATCTGGATTTGGCGTAGACATTTCATTTTAATTCTGGATTGGGCGTAGACATCTCAGTTTAATTCTAGATTGGGCGCAGGCCTCTCATTTTAATCTGGATTGGGCGTAGGCATCTCATTTTAATCGTATATTGGGCGTAGACATCTCAGTTTAATTCTAGATTGGGCGCAGGCATCTCATTTTAAACTGGATTGGGCGTAGGCATTTCAATTTAATCTGGATTGAGCGTAGACATCTCGTTTTAATCTGGATTGGGAGTAGGCATTTCATTATAATATGCCTTGATGCCTCGAAGGCATTATATTCTACATTCGTAATATTCCATGTAAACATTATTATGTAAATTGAAACGTTGGATATCAACATCTGACCACAATGAGCGTGTCTACCGATTGGATTTGCGAGATATAATGTTTCTTGAAGCCACAAACAACAACAAAAACGTTGATTACGAACAGTTTTTCGCTAGTCGTCGCATAGAAAACATTATTTCGCAAATCCAGCCGCTAGATATGTTCATTGTGGTCAGATGTTGATATCTACCGGTCAGATTTGCAAAACAGTGTTTTTTAAAACCAACAAAAAAAACATCGATTTCAAACCGTTCTTCGCTAGTCGTCGCATGAAAAAACATTATTTCACAAATCTAGCCGCTAGATATCTTCATTGTGGACAGATGTTGATATCTACCGGTTGAAATTGTGAAATTCTGTTTTTTATGCAACAAACAACCAAAAAACACCCGTACCCCCTACGCCCGATCTAATATTGGAATGCGATGTCCACGCCCAATCTAGGATTGAAATGAGATGTCTACGCCCAATCTAGGATTAAAATGAGATGTCTGCGCCCAATCTAGGATTTAAATGGAATGCTCTACGCCCAATCTACGATTAAAATGGGATGCCTGCGCCCAATCCAGATTGAAATGAGATGTTTACGCCCAATCCAGATTAAAAATGAGATGCCTACGCCCAATCCATATCAAGATGAGATGCTTACGCCCAATCTAGAATTAAACTGAGATGTCTACGCCCAATCCAGATTAAATGAAGTGCCTACGCTTCATTTCCAATCCAAGATCAACATGAGATGTTTACGCCCAATCCAGATTAACGATGAAATGTCTGCGACCACTGCAGACTTATCCATATAATTGTTGTAATATATATGATACTAGTTTTCAGTGGGGGCGCCCCACCCTTACCTTTTCAAGCATAACATATAAAGATCAAAAATCGGGAAATCGTGAGCCCCCCCCCTCAAACTGCGAGTCTTGGAAGATCGAAAATCAAAAATTCGTTGGTGAATCGAAAATTGGATAATCGGAAATCGAAAATTAAGATGCGGCATGGCCGCGCGCGGTGATGCGGTGTGCGCGATGATGCTGAAATCGTGAATTTGAAATGTTTAAAAAAATCGTAAAGCTGATTTGCATCATTACATTCTCAGACTAACACATTCTCAGACAACTAACATTCGAGTGAGGATTATACATGGCGCTCTTGTCGATTTGTGTCACTGCCAATTTTGGGGAGGTTGGGGGGTCCGACTCCCAATGAGCGCCGGGAAAATGTCGAACTTCAATGCGCGCGCGGCGCGATTCGCGGAGGTGGCGCGCACACGCAGCAGGGTGGGGGGTACCTGCCACCGCTAGTGCCCCCGCACTTTGGTGAGGCGAAACCCGGGGACGTGACAAGAGCAGATCGCGCGCGGCTCGCGATCTGACGGGGGGGGAGAGGCGCCCCCCTCTCTCCTTCCGCCCCCTCTGCGAGGCGGTGATGCTGCGCGTGATGCGATATCGCGATGAGATCGATCGCAAACATTCGAGGGTGCGGGAGAGGGTGCTAGAAGGGGGGCCGCGAGCGATCAAGGCGAAATCAAGGCGACGACCTCGTCCTCGACGCGCGCGAGGACGCGAGGGGGGGGTGGGATCGCTCATCGAGATTCGGGCGATTATGGGGCACCCGCGGCGCACCCCCGTGACGGACTGACGGGCGGACCAACGCCACTCCCTTAATGTCTAAAAGATTTGAGAGGGAATTTCGCAGGGGATGTGACGGGCGGGGGCGGGGCGGGGGTGGGGGCAGAGGGGGAAAGGGGGGAGGGGGGTTCATCTTACGATTTTAATTCCTGGGGGATATGGATTAAATCCTCCAGTGAAAGGTATGCGATCTCCGCTACTAAGAAGATGCTGATCAGACATCCAGCTCATGGGGTGCCAGCATTGGAGTAGTAGTAGTAGTGTTGCCTCCCTTGCTAGTCTTTGCAGTCACATGGAAGGTTTGGCGGCGGGGCGGAGGTTGGAACAAAGTTTATATTCCTTCATACAGGCGCTTTGCAACTTGCACAACCGAGTGGTTGAGGCCCGCAGAGATGATCATCCCTTCCCGTCAGTGGGTTGGCCCGAGTTGGATTCAGAGCTTGGGTGGGGTCTCTTTGCGCAGCCCAAAATTAAGTTGCAAGAGGACCTTTCTGCGGTCTTGAACGGATCCGATTTGCTTGATTTATTTTACCAAGCTGCGCCTGCCTCTCGAGCTTGGTTGCTTTCCCTTTCCCAACGTGGCGCCACTGCGCACTTGACAGCCATCTCCGCGTCGCCTTCTTTTCGGCTTCCACCCACTCAGGCAGGTGTTGCCTTGGCTTTGCAATTGGGTGCCCCGATGCCTATTCTAGCTGGTGTGCATACATGTGTATGTGGTGCTTCTATTGGCCCCTGTGGCTACCACTGCCTTGTCTGTAACCGGCGTGGATGCGCTATCACGGCACATCACGATGTCGTTCGTGATGTGTTGGCATATATGCTGAAGCAAGCCTTTGATCCAGCCTTTGTCATCGTGGAGGAACACGATCATCATGGTTATTTGCCTATTTGGAAACCCGACATCACAGTGCTCAGCCACGATGGACGAGTCAGGCATATCGTGATTGGCGCGAGCCTTGCGTTCCAATGATGGTGTGCCTCGTATGTTGAGCGGGCTGCTCGGGAGCTGCTGCGGGCTGCGGTGGTACATGAGTGAGCCAAGAGGGCATTGTACGGGCCAATCTGGCCGCACACGCTTGTGCCTTTTGCGATGGAGTCTGTAGGGAGGTTTGGGGAAATCGGCGCGGAAGTTCTCCTTCGACAGTTGTGTACAACGCAGGCAAGACCGATTGTTTCAGGAGGAGGAGGATGCAACATGGAGCACGTGGAGCTCTTCGACCTATTGGTTGCAGCGGATGGTGGTTGACTTGCACGGCTCGCAGGGCTATGGAATATTATTGCGTATTGCCTGACTAGCCATGATTATCAGCATGGGTGAACGCCGGGAATCTGCATGATGTTTATCTAGGCGGTATCATAGTTTTCATTGGCATTTGGATGAGTTTGTTTGTTTGCTGTGCCTTTGACCTTTCCACTGTGAGATGTGAACCTTATACAACAAATCGTATACATATTTATATAAGTGCGTCAAAGCATTGTCCCTATAATATTGTCGATAGGGACATGTCCATACATAGGTCCTTTTGGTATACTGTCGGTGTAAGTGTGGACGATTTCAAGAGCTAAAAGTTTTTCCAGCGGTGATTTTTACCATGAATGTCACGATGTGTGAAGGGTAATACATATGTCTCCTCAAACCATTTATATGATTTCCCCATTTTTGGAAAACGAACATGTTGTCGGACTCTATGGTAACGATAAGCTGCGGACTTGTGGTGAATCTGTACGGCACCGATCAACATTATGGTGTGAAACCGCATTGTGCCCGTATGCATAATCAACCCTACTGTCTCACCACAACTCACTTAACGTGTGTACCAAGCATACGGACATTCGATAGTACATACTGATCGCAATTAATGCATCATTGTATACGCACAGCATTACATATGTTCCTGACGATCACGCGCAAGTGCTACTTCAAAACATTGTTTTCTGAGGGTATATGTGTTGTCAAAACGACGGCCTACATGCATGTATCCGTAACACGACATTTGCCATGCGCGTACGAAACATCTCGTGACGCATGATACTAAAATCTGAAAATGAAGCGACCTTCGCTCATACTACCTATGTGTGCTTATTTACACTACAAGTCGCTTCGTTTGCGGTAGCCTTGTATGGCCCGTCGCGCCGGGACACGCATCCGGTGATTACTACGCCCTGGTTTACTTATTGGATGCCACGGCTGCTTTGTACAAATCGCGCACAGTGCGTGGTGGTAAGCCGAAGTGAATACTAATACTGGAGTACACACTGCGTGGCCGCGACTTAATACGCAACGCTTCTCCCGGTGCGAACGCGGGCATGTAAGGGTGCATAAACGATGCATTATATTGCTTGCCACAAATTGGTATTCAAGCCGAGAATGCCTGATTGCGATAACGATGTCACGATTTATGTATTATCATCTTTGACCGCGGAAACTCTACGCCGTTTGTCGATCGGCTGCAAAGCAATATAGCGAACTGGTCGATTGAGGTATATAATGCGTGCTGGTATGAGGTGCTACGATTATTGGCCTCACCGGTCACATCACAAATATAAGCTCGGCGCGTATTTCGCTATAAATGACGTGGGACTCTCTTCGTCGCCAGTAAACAACCTCACAAGTGATCTCAACACCCACTTATTCATATGGAAACAAATTACATTTCGCAATAATGAGCTGGAGAATCATCTAAGTTGGAAACACTTGAATATGTAAAAAGAGGTATCAGGAACTTTATTGTAAGGTTCGCATCTCACAATTGAGAAGTCAAATGCGCAGCAAACAGACAAACTCATTCAAATATATACCTATCGTCACTGCCAAGGCTCCTCATCTTCAAGATCTCCAGGAGAGAATCATCCGTGCCAGCAAGGGTGCGAGAGCTCCGATGTGAGCTTGAAAGGCGCCATGACAGGTTCAGGATGAACTACTGGACTCTTTGGCGTGCCCATCCCCAACAAAGCATCGCCCTCGGGAAGGGGGCGCGATCGCTCTGACATGATCCGCAAGGCCCCCACATAAAGTAGTGCATCGATTGCCAACTAAACAGCGAGGGGATCTCACAGCATGCTACGTTTGCGTGAGAAATGCGATCTTCTCCCCATGGGGCTTATAGTATATAGTACTAGAAAACCGCACGCTGAGTGAGTTTGTGGCATCTCAGATTCAGACTGGGATCTTCCCGAGCTGTCAGTCACGCGCTCTTTGTTCGAGTTGATGGCACATACGTAACCGAATGCGTATAAACATATAGGCAAACACACACATCATTTTCGATGCTGCGCCCGGTCACGTGGGTGTATTAGAGGCAGGGCTGCGGAACTGTGATATGCTGATCTAATGTTACAACATTGCGATTTTAGTATAATGTGCATGTTCGCTTTCCCAGCTTCAATTTCGGCTTCCATCCCATCTCATCAGTAACCATGCATTCTCAGCTTGAACGCACGGTCGCGTCTCGCGAGAAATCTGAAGAAAAACATTGTATCGACTGAAATCGAGTCAATTTCTGCTGCTTTGACATGAGGAATCACGGCCTGATTATTGTCGCCCAATATTAATTTTCGTTTCTAATCCAATGAATTCGACACGTCACTTGATAGAACGATGCGAGCGACAGATGCAGCTTTCGTTCTGAACACACGGCACCAAGAGGGAGGGGTAAATGACCAACTAGGAATTCCCCAACGGCTAGTTGTTTGTTGACTTTGACCGCCATTTACACACGATATAAACACTTTACGAAAATTCTGTAACATGAAAGCTTAAAACTTCGACTGATTGAACGCTTACGACATGAAATGTTGATAAAAGAATTTGCCGATGTGTTGACGGATTTTGCTAATTTTAGTTTTGAGTGGCCAACGGCAATATTCTTTTCGCACAATCGCGAATATGTGCATTCAGAAGCCGCACATGGAAATCCCGCAACATGAAAAAGTTGCAACACAGGCATGCCCAATCAAGCATATGAAATTGCATTCAGACAATGCATTTTGATTCATAGAAATGGCATTATGCGACGATATATCCTAGATGACCATTTGCCCCCTCCCACAGGTGCCATGTGAATCCCGACGAACGTTCTGCGACTACTTCGCTAGAACGTTCGCATTCTAAGAAAAGCAATACTTCCTGCTGGAATATCCTTGTTCACTTGATATCAGAAACTCCCGAACTGTGTGGATAAAACCTTAAGATAAATAAACCCTAAGCTAGATATACCCGGAACGGTCTCGGACGGTTTCGGAGTCTAGCCTACCTGTGACACAGCGTGTGTCACAGCACGAACCTGTAGATCAGTCAGCAGTCCAGTGTTGGCCTAGGAGTCTGTCATAGGGGCCTGACCGGGACTCCCAGTCAGGGCTGCCTATACAGATTTCAGCACACCACCCCAGCACTTGGGTGGTGACTGTCTAGGAGAGTCAGATAATGCAAGATAAGTTGTTAGGGCAGAAGCCAGGTTGACAGACCTAACTGCTAATCCAACTGTGCAATTCTGAAACACAAATTGGAAACCCTCTAGCTAGCACAGGTGCAGAAACCTACGGGCATTGTGCACCCGCTAAACAACTGAAAAGCACCGAGCTAGCAAGCCAGAATATAACTTGTAGATGTCAAAAGCAAAAGCATAAACCATAAAATTGTTGAAGTCACCGGAGTTCCGCACACCACCATGTTGGTGTGCATCCAGAGTGAACAAGAAGTCAATCGACAGCACCAAAGTAGCCAGCGGTGGTCTCAATCAAGTCGGACCCGAAGGGAGGGTTCCCGAAAGGACCTCTCTCATGCAGAGCCACACCGTAGAAGAAGGCCATGTCGAAACTCAAATCTGCCTGAGCAAGGTCCTGAAAGAGGTCAGGGGGCTCAGGCGGCTCAAGCGGTGGCACATCGTCAGCCACAAAGAAACCCTGAGCCGGGATCGCCGATTCAACAAATTCATTCGTGGAGAAAACTGACGGAGTCTCCCAATCGAGATCACCACCAGGCGAAGGCAATCCCGCAGCTGACTGAGCATCGGGCACGGCTGCCACCCCCATGATCGAGATGCAAAGAACGAGGGAAAGGAGGGAAGGAATTCCCCACGGCCCAACCGTGGCAGGAAAGCCCCAGGGCGGCTTCCCACAACCGTAGGCTCTCTGGTTGTCCACGGGTGGTCCGGACACATGGTTGGCCGACGGAGGCGAGCCCCGCGGCTTCAGCCGGAAGCTGCCGTCGGCAAAGTCCTCGTAGTCGTCGGTGTCGTAGCCGATGAGGTCAACCGGCGCGATGGCGGCGTGGTTGACAGTCTGAACGAACCCAGGGAACTCACCGTCCGTCGTGGCAGTCACTCGCGCCGATTGAAGCGGCACGGGCTTCACATCCTCCTCCTGCGAGACAGGCATAGCAGGGGCCGGCACGGCGGATGCCGATGCCGCCGCACCACCTGCCGGAACCTGCTCCTCCGGGATCGGGTCCGCACACCAGAGCCGATGCATGCGGCTCGAGAACCGCCGGTGGTGGGAAGGATGCGTGGGTGTAGTGCACCTTGCAGTTTGCCGCGGCATGGACCTCCGCGGCGAGATCGTCCAGCCGCTGATGAATGTCGTCACCTGCGGGCTCGTCAGCAGGCTGCTGCGGCTCTACCGTGAAGCCGTAGGCGGACACGTCGATCCCGCCCACCGCATCCGCACAGAGTACCGCAGGCGGCCCGTACGTAGATGCCGCAGTGGCAAACGCCTCAGCCCCATCATCCGCCGCCTGCTGGAACAGGGCACACATGGTCAATGCACGCACCCCCTCCGCGTCCTCCTCGTCGATGGGAATGCAGAATGCCGCGGCCGAGTGCGGGGGATGCTGACGCCCGCCCAACGGACAGTCGCGGTAGAAGTGGCACTGCTAGCGCTCACCTTTTCCCGCCTTCTTGCACCTCCCGCAAAAGGGCTTCGCCTTCTGGTCGTCACGGTCGAAACCGACCGCAGGCAACGGGTGCGTGCCGACACGGAATCCCCGCTGCGTACCGCGCTGCGGCTGCTGCCGCTGCTGACGCTGCGGCTGCTGCCGCTGCTGCTGCGCCGGTGGCGCGTCCGCCCCGCGTTGCTGCCGTAGCAAGTCCTGAAGCTCGTTGATCTTGTTGAGAAGGGCGCCGTACTCGGTGCTGGAGAGCTGCGCAGAGATGCCGCTCTTCGCTTGCCCGAGACTGCCTTCCCCGCCTCCGTCTGCGCCCAAGCCTGATAAATCTCCACCACAAGGGAGCGGAGAGACGCCAAGGAGACATGCGCGAGAGCGGCCGCGAGAGGATACCGCACCTTGACCGCGGTGTAAAACACCGGGTCTAGCCGGTTGTACAGGGAGAGCTTCCTGGTCTCCTCGGTGGGTGTCCAGTCCGTAGCTTTGTTATCCCGCACCAGACGCTGTTCCCGAGCCAAGATGGGCTGCGGGTCAGTGTCTGCGGGATAACGCAACGCGGCGTGCTCCTCCTGGTGCGACTCACGCAGCGCCACCGGTACACAGCCCTTGATGATGTCCACCAGGGCTCGCCGTCCATCACGGTCAGACGAGGCGTCGGTGCCAGTCAACCAGACGTAGGCGTTGCTGTGCTTCTCGATAACCAGAGCCAGAACGTCGAAGAGCAAGCCGTTGACCTTGGTCACCACACGAGCCAGAGGGTCGTCGAGGTCAAAGGATGCCAGCTCCAGCCCAGCCGAATGAAACTCCGTACGCAGCTGCACCACCAGCTCGGAGAGGAGGCCAGCGTCGTCCGTACCGCGGAAGTGGTGCTTCTTGTCCCCAAGGACATCCTCGCGGACACCCTTGGCCCATTGGCGGTGTAGACGCGCTTTGTAGATGTCGTCAACCAGCTTGCTCTGCTCCTGTAAGTACTTCCTGGTCGCCACGTCTGCATCCTCGTTGGAACAAGCCGGAGCGGGGGTCGGAACAGTTGGCGTACGCACCGTCGGACTGTTCCGAGCCCCGTCTAATAGCCTCAGTGAGGCGTCGATGTCACTGTCCCTGTCCAGGGACTTCTTCGCTCGGGTCAACACACCCATACTCTGAAAAGCCAGAGGGGAGGTGGTACAACGACCATATCGCAAAAATGAGACACGCGGGCGTAAATGAGAAAAAAATGAGAAAGCATTAAATTGTCTGCCAAATTGGTTTTTGGGGTTCTGAATGACAAATATTAGGGTTAATTTGAATAGTCCTTGAAGGAATTTCGAAAAATCTGGTTTTTGACTCTTCAAAGTAGCCACGCGAGTCACGCGGGCGGCAAGAAAACGGGAAAGGTGGAAGTATCGTGTAAGGTGTGGAAAGTTATGATTTTGCCTTATGTTTGTGAACGAAATGTTAGATTTTTGCACTATTAGAATATGTAATATTTTGACATTTCCGAAAATGCAACTATTTGCTTACATGGGAGAGATCCAGCAGATTTATGGCCCATTTTAGGGTGTTTGGAGGGTCACGTACTAAAATTCTTCTCATCGGGCGAAAGTGAGCAGCAAAGGAGATATTTTCAAAAGCTATTGTGCTGGAAAAGTTGTTCGGGAGTGAAACCAACCAGGGGTGATGCTCCCTCAGGCTTCATGTGACCCAACATGGGCATTCAGCGGGTAAATTTGCCCTGAACAGGCTATTCCAGCACGATTCTCGGCAGCTAAGAAGACCGGTTAACTGTATTATTTCGCGGGAAACATTAAAATACGTCAGAGGCAAAATATCCCGCGGCAGGTGTTCCTACAGGTGTGCTGCACATGGATATATCGGGGCGTCCAAGGTTCAGGGTTTTAGGGTATATGTTGGAGGAGTCGTAACCGGAGGTCGTTTGCACACACCTGCGTTCGTGACATAGAACCACAACCCGCACCTTAGACTACCTACACCAGTATGGCCAATATTGGAATATTGCAGTATTGGATATGGCCTTTCGATACTTTTACGTTTCGCGACTGCCAGTTACAACAAGCCCAATGGGTTCCTGAAGACCCTTTAATTCTCCGCTTGTGGCAGCAAGCGCGGGAACAAGCAGAAGAAGACTGGGAGGACTTCGGGCAACATGCAGTTAATCTCAGGACCTATCACTGGTGGAGTTTTTGGCCGATGTACGTCCACGGCCGTAGATCCAGCGAAAGGTTCGGTGTGAGGCATCTCGTGTACTGGTATGAGGGCGGGTGGATCTACCACCGATACTCAGATTTGGAGTGGCGGGCCTGGCGAAATAGAAACCGCTACAGCGAAACAACGCACGGTGCCCTGACAGAGCTGGAAAGCGATCTGCTGCAAGAAGATGATAGGAGATGCGCAGTTTGCGGGCGTATGTTAAGAACCTGCACCCTGGCGCGCATATTTGATGCTAGCGCGTGCAATGAGGAGACGTATGCTTGGTAGCTAACACTTATGTCACGTGACTGTACACAAATAAACCGTATATTTACATGTATGAAAAACAATAAGTTTCACGCCGTGCTGCCATTGTAATCTAGTGTGCGTGCCACGAGGAATGAATGAGGCTGTGTTGCTTACCTTCACCTGTCCAACGCCTCGGAGGCCAAGTTTTCCCTGGCCACCTTCAGAAGTTCTGCCTTTTCAGGTCCTCCTGGAACTCCGCCGACAGCAGGTTTGCCAGGAGGTTCGTCCCAGCAAGTCAGGATCTCGCTCGCATCGAAGTCGTACCAACCTGTCACTTTCGGAGCGGCTCTCCGGAAGGCGTTCTCCGCGAACAAGCTGTTCAAGTCAGAGAAGGTTTTGCTTGTTCTCCTCGTTCTCGGCATAAGCAGAGGCGCACATGGAAGCCAAAACCCCCACTTCACTCTGTTCGTGTTCAGATCCACCTCCAAGACCTCCACGAAATGCATGGGCATGGACACGGCGTTGTTCCCAGGCATGCGGATAGTAAAGCTGCAGCCGTCGTTGCCCGCGGCCACCGTAACTGCGAAACTTTTGCCCGCACTCTTCGCCAGCATGTCGATGGTGTAGTCCGTAGGAAGGTTACGGTAGGCCAACGGTATGTCGTCGTCCGGGTCGTCCGAGTCGTCCTCGTCGTCCTCGTCGTCCTCGTCCATCGAGACGCCTGCGAACTGTCCAGTGGCCGCCTCCGGGCGATGCGCGTTCTCCACCTGCTCCGCAATCTGATTTGCATCCTCGAAAAAGCAATCGTCGTCAGGAGCGAAGCTGTCCGTTATAAGGGCGCCTGTCGGACCGATCACAGAGGCCGCTCGGAATAGCACTCGTCCCTTTTCACGACCCCGCGCTTGTCGAGACTTCCCGGGTGGAGACTTGCTCCCTGGGGACGCCTTTGCCAATGGCGAACTGCGTGCACGCTTGTCGCTTGGAGCTCGTGCTTGATCTCCCTGTGGCGCTGCAGGAGCAGGGCATCCTCGGCCACCTGCGCCTGGCCCTCGTGCTGCCGGTGCCTGTGGTCGAGTAGGCATAGCTTCGTTGGTTTGCGGGCCTCGCGCAGCAGCTCCTTCTCGTCTTGCCTGTGTAGTGGCTGTTACAGCCTCGAGTGATGGCGCCGCCCGCGCAGCTCCGCCGGCTTCGGAAGTTCTTGCAGGCAAGGCCTGCTCCGTACCCGGCGACGCATCCTCCCCGGTTTCCTCACCTGTCGTCGCTCGGCTTTTTTTTCGAAGGACTCTGAGTTGTTCGTGGTGGGCCTTTCGGGCGACATCCGTCGCTTCAAATAAGGCCTTCGCCAACGGCTTGTCGCGAACTTATGCACGAAGCGTCCACACAAAGCACAACCCTCTAGCCCTACTACTAGACAGTCTTACTTATTGTCAGTGCCTATACAACACTAGCTCTACTTTGCATATGTTTCCTTATATGACTGCACAGTTATCTTGCTACTGTGACTATACAAAATCTCAAAATTTTTGATATCTCTTTATCTCTTCTCACTACTTGTGCAAGCTCTTTTTCTCAACATGAAAAAGACTGTTAATTACAGTTCTGACGCAGTCGCACAAGGGCAAGTCCACAAATGTATATCTTTACAAGCATAAGAATACTGTATCTCATTAATTATCTCATAACACTGCTGTTTTCGCGGTCTTAAGCGAGTCCTGGTTATTCTCGGAATCACTGTTACGAAGGCAAAACAAAAATGAGCGTCTGCTCACTCTCACTACGCCGCCCTACTTATTCTCGCTATCTCCAAACAAGTGTAACACCCATCCGTATTTCCGTATCTCGTCACTGTCATAACTCCTCGCGCGTATCGTACTGCGCGTGTCATACGTTCGTCACAGAGACTGCTACAGCAAGTGTCACAACCCGGCTGAGGTACACGATAAGCCGTGGTTTGTGACAGCTGTCGCGAACTTATGCACGAAGCGTCCACACAAAGCACAACCCTCTAGCCCTACTACTAGACAGTCTTACTTATTGTCAGTGCCTATACAACACTAGCTCTACTTTGCATATGTTTCCTTATATGACTGCACAGTTATCTTGCTACTGTGACTATACAAAATCTCAAAATTTTTGATATCTCTTTATCTCTTCTCACTACTTGTGCAAGCTCTTTTTCTCAACATCCCCCATCTGTAGCTGCCACTGGTAGCACAGACATCAGACAAGAGCTTGCTCAGCATCTTCTGTTGTAACGCCATCCATTGCAAACTTGCCCATGCTGAAGGTAAACATACCCACTCCAGAAGCTTCTCCTCCTCGCAACATCCTGGCTCTTGTCAAAGGGTTGCGAAACACCATGACCCACATGCATCTTCTGCCAATAGGTCCATGCTCCAAATGCCCAATCACATGTAAACGTCCAGCGTGACACAGCTTACGAAAGTATTGTGCCCTGCTTTCTGTCATATCTGTCATGTAGTGCGATGGCACATGAATACAAGCCACCACTCGGCTGGCCAATACTGCCAACGGCAACGCAATATCCAGCACTGCGAACCAGGGTGAAGTTACTACTGCGTCACACACTCCATACTTCTCCTTCCAGGCTCGATAATTGCCCGGTTGTAAAGCATTAAGGGCTTCGTGCCACTTCAACTGCGGATTCCAATCATTATTCATGACCTTCAGATGAGGCCACTCCAGTGACATAACCTTGCCAATGACACCTGTGCCAGCCCAAGGGTCCCATACCTGTGTGATCTTCTCCCAAGTCACCTCGTGCGCCAAACGTCTGACCTCCTGAGGAACTGTCATCACCAACTCTAAGCCCCAATCCAGTTGACTGGCAATCTTCACCTGAGCTCTGCTCAGTTGTGTGACATCTCCTCTCTTCTGCACTTCCTCGGGGCTCATGGCCTGCACCGTGGACGTCTTGCGGAGACTTCTCGCGCGAGCGTGCTGCTCTGCACACTTCCTGCTCAAGATGGTACGATGGCCCTCATGCCAGAATCCTGGCATCACTTCTGTGATCACTCTGCTGAGCTCCTCCTGGCTTCCCCAGGCCACTCTGTCAGGAAGATCCCCCATGCTCCCTTCTTTTCTGAGCATCTGCCGCGAGGTCAGCGCCTGCCATGGGTCTTCACGTCCCGGCCTCACTGCACGATGCGGACCCACGTCTGCAGGCAACAATACCACATCTGATCCCAGCTTCTCTCTCAGCTGCAGCTCCATGGCCGCCATCTTGTCGACGATTGACGCGCTCACCTCGGCGGCAGCTGCCACCACAGTCTCACCTAAGCACTTGGGACATTGCCAGTCCCCTTCAGGTACTCCATCCAGCGCCGGATTCAGACACCACGTGTGATAACCACGGTTACAGGTGTCACACAGCAACATGGCTGCCTCCCCATCTGTCCGCATACACACCTCACACGCGAGATGCTTGCTGGGAATGGCTGCACTGCAGTCGTACTGGTCTTTCACTTGTAAGTGACATGGCGCAATACTTTGCACTGTGCTCTTCTCCCGCAGCTTCGTGCTGTCCTCCAACACTACCACTCCATCTCTTTGCACCTTGACTATCTTCAGGATGGCTGACTTGGTGGCCACCTCCATGCCAGAGCGCGGTTGTTGTCGTATATATACGAAATCACCTGCCTTGAACTGGTGCGGCTTCGGCTCGTAACTGCCACTCCTCCTGTGCTCGTACCGTAAAGTGTCACGGTGCTGGGCGATCTCCAGGTTGCACCCTGCATGTACCATGAGCCTCTTCACGATGGCGGCTCGCTGCAACAGATCATCAGCCAGTGTCTTCTCCTCCTGCTTCCCAAAGTCCAATTCGGGTCGAGCACGAAGATCCGGTGGCACCGTGGCTTCCTGAGCGAACAGCAAGGTGAATGGCGCCACTCCAGTGGACTGCTGCCTAGCTGCGTTGTAGCTGAGTACGAGTGACCAAAGCATCTCATCCCACTCGAAGTCCAGGCCCTTGTCGAGGGCCATCTTCTTGAAGCAAAACTTGAGGGTGCGTACCACCCGTTCAGTTAAGCCATTGCTCTCTGGGGAACTCGGTGAAGTCACTCTCCGGTCAATGAGACACTGCTCGCATAGAGCAGAGAACTCACCTTCAAACTCTGTGCCCCCATCCACCAAACATTCTGCAGGCGCCCCAAACACGGATAGGACATGATAGCGAAATGCGTTGGCGATGGTGACGGCCTCCTTGTCGGGGATGGGAACACACACGACGAATCGCGTGTAGTGCTCAATCATGACCAAGACGCGTTGGTTCCCAGCCCTCGTGATGCGCTTCGTAGGCCATGCTAAATCCAGGGACCAGCGATACATGAAGGACTTGATCTCCAGCGGCGTGAGATTCGCCTCCTCCCGTGCATAGTGCGTCTTCACCCTCTGGCAAGTCTGGCACTGAGTGACCACTGCTTGCACATCCTGTTTGATGCCTGCCCAGTAATGGCGCTGCCACAACAGGTTCAATGTCCGCCTGATGCCCCAATGGCCAGTCCTCTCATGGTACTCACGCACCAACTGAATCCTGTCACAGGGCTTGGGCACCAGCAGCTCCTTACCACTGACAGTGACCATGTACAACTCGCCCATGAGCTCGTCCCAACGGTGACGCGCTGCCCTCTTCCTTACCCTGTGATATTCCTCCTCGGGCACCTCCACTCTTCCTCCTGACTTGATCCACGCGAGGCATAGCTCGTCCTCGTGTATATCGGGGTATCTTTCTCGGAATGACTCCTGGTTGGTTACGCTGGCTAGCATGGCAACCATTCTCGTAGTGTCGGGCAGCTTAGGCAGCCTCATCTCTTTCTCCTTTGTCACTGGTGCCCATTCTGGGGCTGAGCTCGTCTCTGCTGGCTTACCACCAGGTCTTGAAAAGGCCTGCCGGTGACGTGCCTCGTAGCCCGCGAGCTTCATGGAGGCCATCTTCCACTGCCTGCGGCGTGGAACAGCGTCGGCGGTGCCTAGCCCTTGTGTACCTTTCTGTCCTTGGCTGCACATGCGTTGCAGTCGTTCTTCCCAGTCCTGATGGCTGAGGCGTCGCGCGACTTGCTGGGTGTAGCCGCTGGAACTGGTGATCCACTCTGCTAGTTGGGCTCGCACCGGCTCAGCCGTGTCCTCGGAGGTGGCAGCCACCTGGGTGGCTTTCGCGATGGGGATGGCAACTAGCGTGCCATGTTCCTCCTCCTCACTCTCCTCACTCTTCGGCAGTTTGGTCGTGCTGACCTCGGCAATCGCATACAATAGCTCCAATGCTCTTCGGTCCATAGCAAGGCCAAGCACTCCTGCCAATTCTTCGTCTTTCATGCCATGTGCCGCGCGCAGCTCACCTGCGCTGTACCCCATGGCCACTGCCTTCTCGTCCAGGTTAACCTCTCTGGTCTCCCCCACTTCATCATCATCTCCCTTCCTCACCACTGTGCCTGCGCGAGGCGCGCGAAAAGCACGAGAGTTTTGTGTCGCCAAGATGGTTGGCAATACTCTCATAGGCTCCCCTACAACGTTGGCGGTGTAGTGAGGCTTCCTGTCTCCTGTGACGACCCTGCGCGGCTTCCAGCCTCGCTGCAGAATATCGCGTACGTATCTGTCTGGTGGTCTGTCCACCCGCTCCATCACCAGATTGAACTGCTGATTCTGGAACAGATTGCTCCAATATGCTCGCAGACGATGCGCGTATGATCCCGCGCGCGCCGCGTCAAAGGACACCGGCTGGCCCACCACGCTGTTGATGATGGGGAACACCTCCTTCCTGATCTTCGAGTTCTCCCTGTGCGACAGCGGAGAAACGTTTTCCAGCACATATGCTGGCGGTCTCTGAGGCTGCAGCTGTTGCAGCGTGGAGAGGACTCGCACTGCCTGGTAGAACAGTCTGCTGTGCCTGCCCTCCAGACCAGCCAGTTTGCCAGCTGGTGACAGGTCCTGGCATGGATATCCACACACCATGACCCACTGCTCTCCACTCAATGCCCCTGCATGTACAAGGTCAATGAGGCTGGTGTCTTCGATGTTGCTGGGCAGTTGCTCCAAGTGGGCTGCCTCGGCACGGAACAAGTCCGGATGACGGCGACTGAGCGCCATGCACCTGGCCCTGGCTACCGTCTGGCTGGACTTCGAGATGTCCTGGTAGAGGTACTTGTTAACCTTAACTCCGCAGCGCAAGAGCATCTCTAGTCCAGCACACAGGCCCCCACACGGCTCATAGCAGACCACGCCCTCTTCTCTGGCTTCCTGGAAGAAGCTCTTGTCAATCACTCTCGTGTCGATCTTCTTCGGCACTTTGAGCTTACCACCCTCCATGGTCTCGTCGCCGTATATCGCTGGTGAGCCTCCGGAATGCATACCCCTGATCGGCCGTACCTGGCTGAGGGCATCCCAGGCGACCCGAGTCAACCTGCCCGAGCACCTGGCCACTTCCGGGTGGTCAGTGTCAAACATGACCCCCTTGTTACACTCCAGCTCTTCTTGGTAGTGCACATCAAACAGTCGATGGACTGCACTGGTCCCCAGCTGCTCCCTGACCATGTTCTCGCAGTAGTTGGCCACCTGAGCTTCTGGGCTTACTTCGGGGCCAAGTGGTGGCTCCCTGGTCACTTCCCAGCAAATGGCGTCTGTGAAGCAGCGCATTGGCCTCTCGGCACGCCCCGCTTCCCTGGCTCGGTCCCCTTCACGGTCCAAACGGGCACCAGTCTCGTCTGCGGTGCTGGGCAGTGGATACCTGGATGGCACATCCGCGTTTTCATTCTTCGGACCTGGTCGGTACTGGACCGTGAACTCAAACTCCTGGAGGCTGATGGCCCAGCGTAGGTGTTGACCTTGTAGGTCACCCTTCTCCATGAGTGTTGTGAGCGGCGAATGGTCGGTGATCAGCGTGAAGTGGATCCCGTGCAGGTACTGTCGTAATGTGCGGATGGCCCACACCACTGCCAGCATCTCACCCTGGAAGCTCGCGTACTGTCTCTCGGTTTTCGACAGCGAGCGACTGATGACCACACAGATGTGTTCTACGCCATTCTCGTCCTTCTGCCCCAGCACTGCGCCAATGCCATGGTTGCTCCAGTCTGTGTAGAGGAAGATAGGCTTGCTGTAATCAATGGGCTTCAAACATCTCCCCGAACACAGGGCATCCTTCAATGCTTGCAATGCCTGGTCCTGCTCCTTCCCCCAAGCTCCCTTGACATCCAACACTTCCTTTCTGAGCAAGTCGTTCAATGGTCGTGCCATCTCTGAGTAGTTGGGTCCCATGGGTTCCCCCACCAGACCTTTGTAGTAGTTCATGAGTCCAAGGATGGAGCGTACTCCAGTTTTGTCCTCGGGCTTGGGCAGCTCTTGGATGGCCTTGCACTTGATGTCCTGCGCGCCAATGGTGTTATAGCCGATGCGGTAGCCCAAGAAGTCCACCGTGGCTGACCCGAAGGTTGACTTGCCCGAATGCAGACGTATCCCTGCATCCCCCAAAGTGCGAAGCACGGCTTCCACATCCTTGATGTGCTGCTCAGCGGTGTCTGAGTATATGCACACGTCATCGACGTACGCCACCATGCAGTGTTGCAGGTGGCGTAGCTCGTAGTCCATGATCCTGATGAAGGCTGCGGTTGCTCCAGCTGCTCCAAACGGCATGGATGTGTAGCGATAAAGCTGGTTGCCCCACCAGAACGCTGTCTTGTCCCTGTCCTCCTCAGTGGTCATGGGAATCTGGTGGAACGCCTTGGTCGCGTCCAGGGTAGTCTTGAACTTGGCCTTGGCCACGCGCTGGTAGAGCTCTTCTGGACGGTGTGGTAACGTGTTATCCTTGAGCGACAACCGGTTCGTAGACCGGAGGTCGACGCAGAATCTCGTCGAGGTCCACTGTCCAGTGTCGTGATCCTTCTTCCCCGCGACAACCACGTTGCTGGCGTGTCTGCAGTGCTGCGAAGCCGGCTCGATGAAGCCATATTCCAGCAGTTCCTTGCAGTGCAGGTCGATGATCTCCTGCTCTCCCGGGCTATACTTCCTCGGTCGTTGGTAAGCTACCTTAGTCTCGTCCTTGAAAGGGATGGCGAAGGTCGCATGTGTCGCGCCCCCATGGTAGCCTTTGATGTCCTGCGGCTTGTTGGCGAAGCAGTAGCTGCACCTCCTTACCACGTTGCGCATCTCCTCCCAATTCTCCTCGGTGAACTCGGGGTGTCCTCCAAAGGTGGCATTGAGCTCGGTGTCCAGCCACGCGGCCTCGTCCTTGGTGACCCTGGTCGTGCCCCCTGGCTGTAACGTGTCCAGCACCGTGTGCGGGAGCACCTCGTCCTGCTCTGCCACCATGGCCTCCCATCCGGTGTCCCATTGGCGCGAAGACCTCTGGTCTTCCCAGGCGGTCCTGGCAGATCTGATCGGCGAGCTCGAGCACGTTTCCATCGTCAGCACGCCCTGAGGCTCCCCAGGGGCCACGACGGCCACCCAAGCAGCCACCGCTAGCAGCAGCAAAAGTTTTAAAATTCTGCCGGTACCCACTGGTTTAACTGGAGGGTGAAGGGTCAGTATGCAAGTCAACATCTTCCACCCCCCTTGCATACGGCCCAGGCCTCCTCCTGCAGACACGTAGACCACCAGCGCCAAGACTGATATCACATAGACACAGTGCGCCACCCGGTAGCAAGCGGCAGTGAACTGCAGGCGCTGCAGTCGAGCGGCAAAGCGCGGCTTCTGCATGCGCCGCGGAACAGCGGCCAGCGTAGCCGGCCCGGCGGCCAAGATCCGCTGGGCGATTGCCAGCGCGCGACCCACCTGAGTCTCCAGCGCGGCGAATGTGCCACCTTCTCGAACTGAGCCGGAGCATGGCAACCCATGGTGGACAATGTGGGCGCCAACCGTCAAGACGCACCCCAGAGTGCCGACCATGTGTGTGAAGTGCATGGCGAGCATGACGAGGCAGAACCGTATCAACGGCACGTACCACAGCCCACGCCGAGCGTGATGGAGCCCAGCTACCTCAAGAGCGCCCTTGGTCAACAGCAGTAGCTGCCTGGCCAGCTCCAACAGCACTCGCAGAGGCGCCTGTTGATGTGCCCATGGCTCGAGTGGCGTTGCGCGCACGGCCCACAACGCGCGTGCCATGGCTCTGCGGGGCGCCTCAGCGTGGAATGCCCAGCAGGCGACGACCTCACCAAGAAACCTGAATACCTCCATAGCCATCCATACTGCCATTACTGCAAAATGAGGCAGCTGCGGCCAATGCAAGCGCACGAACACCCCCATGAGCAGGAAGCACACCTGAGTGCGCTTCGCCCGCCTATCATTGGCGGGCTGCGTGCCCGGCTGTACGCCGGGGCTGCCTCTCAGTGACGGGCGCGCCGGGCGGCAGCTGGCCCGGTGCCCCCTTGAAAAGGCCCCAGTGCGCTCTCCCTTCTCCTCTCCTCCCAGATCTCATCATAACTTTGGCGTCTCTGGGGAGCACGCGACGCGCCCATGCCGGCATGCCGACCGCGAGCCGTGTCCTGACGATGAGCGCCTTCCCTGGGGCTCGGAGATCTCCTCCTGCGCTGACCAGCCCGTGGTGAACGCTGCTGTGCGACACTCTCAGTTGGACTCTGCGGGCGCGCTGTAGGATGGCCTGAAGGTCGAGTGTCGACCTGCGCAACGAAGCCACTGGAACGCTCCGGGCTGCTGGGTGCTGTAGAGCTCGGGGTCGATGGCACGTATGAAAAGTCCTGCTCTTGTGCAGCTGGAGGCACGGCTTCAGTCTGCTGCGTGCAGATGGAATGTGCCGGGGATCCCAGAATGTCGTTGATTGAATGGTGCTCCGGTCTCTGTGCCATGTTGCACTCCAAGCCCATGGTTGATATCCCGCCGAGAACTCGGCCAGAGTAGGGTGTCGGCGCGGTCGTGGCTTGCGTGCCACCACGACCATCAAGCCCCGGGCAGTCTGGCCCAAGCGTGCTCATTCTCGCTCCAATCCTCGCAGTTGCGTGGGCAGTACGAGGTCGTTCTTCATATTCTCTGATGATCGCCTGACGCGCCTGTATCGATTCCGAGAGAGCCGCCATGGTGAGGTGGTTTGCCGCGAGCTCGGCCTCCCCGTGCGCCAATCTGGCAGACAGCCCAACCAGTCTTTCACTGATGACCTCCACGCTGTCTTCATCCTCTGTCAGCGGCGACGGTGTTCTGGTGCGACCCGTGTGAGTGCTCACACCCTCAACAGCTGCGAGGTCGGAAGAGTATCCTGAGATGCTGCCGTCTCCCTCCTCACTCCCTGCATCCCCTCCCTCGATTGGGTCCAGGCACCTCATGAAGTCGTTTCGAAGACGCTCCTGCACCTCTGCCCGACGTGCCTCAGCTAGCAACGCCGGGCCCACCGAGGATGTGAACGCAGACAATGGTTCTCGGTGCATCACCGCCACCCTGTTCCAGGTTTCCCAGCTGCAGCAGTCGAACTTGCGCGTATCTGAGGAGAGGTACTCCAAGGTGAACGCCATGCTGCTGGGTCCCCGCTCACTGTAGTAGCGATTGTCCTCAAAGAGGTAATACACGGCCTTGGACCGGGCGTTGGCACGGGTCTTGAAAACCCGTAGGGTGCCCTGCCGTGGGCCATCGCTCAAATGGCCTCTGGCGATCCCCAAGAGCTGAGTGCGATCAACCAGATGCTCCATATGTTTCTGCAAGGTGCCGAGGAGTCCTCCCGTGCAGCCTTTCGACTGCCCACCCAGAGGCAGAAACTCTTCCCTTCGTCCCACTCCTGCGGAGGAAGCGTACCGGTGCAGGGTCTGGTTGCTGAGTTGCTGCGTGTGCACCCCCTTTCCTCGCTGCGCGAAGGGCTTCCCGAGCTGGAACTCGATCTTGCCCATGAAGCAACGGTACTGGATGAGGAAGACCGTCTGTCCGTGCAGCGCCATGAACTCCGAGATCTCTCCCAGATCCAGCCAGTTGGCCTCTCCAGCTGTGTTCTCGCTGCGAGTGGGCGACTCCGGCTCGTAGGTGCCCTGGAACACTGCAGCGTGGTAATCCAACATGGCAGGGTCGAAGACGCCGTTGGGCCAGGTTTGATGCCGTAAACGAAGCGGTGCTGAAGATGGTGGCGGTGCGGAGCCAGATGGCCCTGCCTCATCCCCCCTGACCGTCTTCGACGTC
>LGRX02033688.1:0-87153 GCA_001247695.2 Cymbomonas tetramitiformis | reverse complement strand
AGCCACTGAATTTTCGGAATCCGTTCACACATTTCTCAGATTTGAAGAATGAAGACGTAAAAAAAACTGAGACAGAAATCGTATACAGCGTACAGTGTCACAGTGTCTGGCTTCATTTTTTCGACAATGACACAGTGTTAAGAGCCACTGAATTATATTTCCCGATTTTTCAAAAGAGGGGGATCTTCGATTCCATCTCCGATTTTTTCCCCAATATTTCCCGATTTTTCAAAAGAGGGGGATCTTCGATTCCATCTCCGATTTTTTCCCCAATTGAATAGCAACCGGCAGAAATGCTATAAAACGAATGATTAGGCTACTACTTTTATTTCCCGCTCCGCCAACGATCGACCTTTGGTCTTTAAATAAAAATATAGTGATTACTGTTTTTAACGATGCATAATGCATCCATATAAATATGGAAATCTAAGTTGGGGCAGAAGCAAAGGACTTCTATGCCACGTGTATGGATAGCATTCACTGTTTCTGAATTCACGTTATATAAATCTCGGCCCATTTTGTTCCTCATATCTATTTACAAGATCGCTTCCGGCGTAAGGGTTACTGACCGCACACTGTTCACTGGCCACAACGATTGTTCACTGTTCACGACACTTGAACGACTTGAGCGTAACGTTGCGTGCTTTTTGATATAAATCGAATAATCAATTTATTCCTGTTTATATTTTTCATTATCCACTGATGACCGGAATTATATTATTGACGCAGTGTGAAGTGATTTGTAAAATATGTGCTGTGTCACGTAGTCACATGGCTGACACAATGGCTTCAATTCATATAATATGGATACAGCATACGTAGTACAGCCTACGATTTGGGCCTCAAAAACGCAGTGTTAATTCGCACTGTTAAAGCACTGAATTTTCTGAATCCCTTCAAGCAATCCTGGAATTGCCATGAATGAGGACCTAATTTATATATGCATTTTATACACAATGGCTTCAATTCATAGAATATGGATACAGCATACGTAGTACAGCCTACGATTTGGGCCTCAAAAACGCAGTGTTAATTCGCACTGTTAAAGGGCTGAATTTTTTCCCGATTTTTCAAAAGAGGGGGAATCTTCGATTTCATCTCCGATTTTTTCCCCAATATGCATTTTATACACAATGGCTTCAATTCATAGAATATCAATACAGCATACGCAGTACAGCCTACGATTTGGGCCTCAAAAACGCAGTGTTAATTCGCACTGTTAAAGCACTGAATTTTTTCCCGATTTTTCAAAAGAGGGGGAATCTTCGATTATATTGCAGTCCACACCGGTCACCTTAAGATGGCAAGCAGGAGAGTTATACAAATCGGTGGAGCATTGCCGCCAATCAGAGACGCATAGAATATTCCTGGGCGTAGTATCGAATTATGGATATTCATGCAGAAGTTATCAGCAAGACAGATTTCAGATGGCGTATAAAAGATATTTCCGACTGATCGCCAATCAGAGGAGCCATGAGATTAGATAAACTCCATGAATATGGGTCACACGCGAAATACCATAAGCTGACTGTGCACGTACAAGGAGCACGTTTTTTTGTATAATTATAGAAGGCGCACGTGCTACAGATTTCAGGGTGTTTTACATGAGATGTTTTGGACTGATCGCCCATAACCGCCAATAAGAAGTGCGAGCGCCTGAGATAGGCACCATGAATATGGGACGACAAGGGAAAGGGATCACACGACAAAAACGAGATGGTTTTGCAGACGATGGATAAGCCAATCAGCGACGCGATCAGTTTCGATTTATATATTGGTAAATTAAAAAACTGCACCACCAAAAGCCCTTAAGTGTGGCTCCCTCGCTACAAATGCGATGCGACTGGTTCCAGACTTTCGCAACATGCTGACATGGCATGGGTTTGCGACACGACACAAAAAATTCACCTGGCAGACATGCTGACATGGCATGGGGTTGCGACGAAGATTACAGTGTCACAGTTGAATGCCATACAGTACCCGAAACCATACTGTACCGTCCCCTACTGCTACTGTCCCATTTTACACCTGTCGAGAACAGGTGTAAAATGGGACAGAAGGGGAACAATGGAATCCCACTCGACTGTGTGACTACATGACATGGCAACGCATGTCATGTCATGGCGAAATCGGTTCACCGGTGAGACCCACGCGGGCCGCGGCTGGCTGATTTCACATATGAGATATCTCGATGTTGACTCTCACATTCATTCTTGACCCTTTCGTTTAGCGGCGCACCTCACAATGTTTTTTGCTGTGCCCTGCTTTGTACTGCTGCATGTATTTTTTCCCTTCATACTAACTAATTTCCGGTATATCCTAACATCCTTGCAGAGTTGTGTTTCATTGTTCTACAGGTCGCGTTCGTTTTTGCTATATGTGTGACGCCCCCAGCAACATTCGGGTATTGCTGGCGGCATTCTTGTAGGCCGGCTGACGGGCTGTGCCGCTGCCCGTCGTTTTGATGTTGTCGCAAGCATTCACTGACTGATATTTTGCAGGAATTTACTTTTGGTTTTCGAGCTTCTGTTTTGTATTCGTTCTGTTTCTCCTGTGGTGAGTCTATTTTTCGAGGGCGATGTCTGCACAGTTTGTGCAGCGTGGGTTCGAGCCCCACCTCTCTCACTGACTTTTCCCTCCGTAATTTTGCAGGATACTTTTCACGTTTTCCTGTTTCGCCGCACTCCTGCACGTTTGTTTCGCATTCCTGAACGCCTGTTTCGCATTCCTGAACGCCTGTTTCGCATGTGTGCTGTTGGTCGTTGCGTGTACGTTTGGTTTTGTTATTCATTTTATTTCTGACCTGTTTGCGATTACCGTGTGCAGGTATTTCAAATATCTCATGCTCGTTGGCGAGACGCATGTTACGGTGTGGAAATTGTGAAGAGTGTTGAATTATTTTGCTTATTGGCTTCCGATGCGTATTTGCCTGCGTGTTTTTGTGATGATTGCAATATTTTTTCACTTCGTTCTGACGTTTTCGCATTCGCTGTGTGCAGGTAATTCAGGTTCACCTTTATCGCTGGCGAATTGCATGTTGCTGTATCCAGCAACCTGCTTAGCCTTTAGATTTTAGAACTTAGAAGTCAATCTTTTATAGGATTTGTTTTGTTTGTACCTGACTTAATAACAGTATGCACTGCACATTTATTGTTAAGATGTATAAGCATAGTTATGTAATTAAAGTAGAGTAGAAAATAGTGCATGCTGTGCTAACGTGAGCACGTTTCCCTGCCAATTGTTAGTTAATTTGCATATGCTAGCTTGTCAAATTGTTTCTTTTCTTCCGTAAACTGTGATATGGTATACTCCATAATCTTTTGTATAAGTTTTGTAGATTCGGTTCAAAAATATAGTCTTCTTTGTGTCGCTGCGACAATAATCAGCCCCGCACTCACTGTTTGTCGCACTGCGACAATAATGAGTCCCGTACTCAGTTTTGTCGTCCCAGAATATAATTGATATGTCGCATGGTGCGACAAAAATAAAAGATCATGCGACACAAGTGAAGTGCTACCCTGTTCTGTGCAAGTGCAATAGGACTGGAAAAGTTAGGTTGAATCGGGCGGTAGAGCTGCATCGCCCTACACTTGTCTTTAATCATTACGTAGAGGTTGCCAAACGCTCCCTGCTTGTCGAACATCGCGACGGTGTGCAAGAAGAGCTTGGAGTAGGTCTTGAAGAGATCGTCCAGAACGGTGTCATTGGAAACGGTGACCTTCTGGAACTGTGCTGCGCTGGTCTCCCGCTCCTGGATCACAAGACGGTGATACTTCTGCTGACACATCAGTCCGCCCACGGTCGGGTTCCGATCGAAAGGAAACCGAACCGTTCCAGCACAAAAATTCCTGAGGGCATCTTGATACACGTCAGCATTCGCAGCGCCGCCGACTCCATACACGTGCTTCCCCGTGGGCACCCGCTGTTCCATGACCCACCGGTTAGTTGCTCTCCGCAGTCTCAACTGCACATCAGCCGTGGAAAGCAGACGCTTCATCGCTCGTGTGAGAGAGCCTGGAACCACATCAACGTCCCAACGTTCTGCATTGCTGGACTCTCGGCCAGCGCAATATGGTGCAACCCAGTCACCAGAATATGTGGGTTCAATCCGCAGCCTCCCGCGAAAGTGAGACTTCAGCCGGGCAATTCCGCCAGCTGTCACAGGGTACCTCCGCTTCGCCGCCACGTTCTGAATAAGAAGCACATCAACATTAAACCGAGCACCCGTCGAACGGTCCACGTAGCCCAAGGCGGATTGAGGGGCGAGAAACTTATATGCACCTTTCTTAAACTGCATCACCCTGTGGACGAAGGGCGTCTGGGTGTAGTCGTCCCAGGCTGAGACCGTTAAGAGGATCCTCACCGGTTGTGTTGTACCCCTCGCTGAGTCCACAGCGTGCTCGATAGCCTGCCTGATTCTCCTTCTAGTGTACAGAGGATTACCCAGCGCCATTAGTCTCCACCAGTGGCTATGCGCATCCAGTCCTGCGCCAAAAACAGTGTCCTCTTCATAAGGGGTAAAAAATAAGGTGCTGTTTTCGTTGACATCAAAGGGAGTAGCAAATAACTCTGCGAGTAAAGAAAAGACACGTCTGAGCGCATTCTGGTCGGGATAAGGGTTAATCCAGTAGTCGCGGGTGATATGCGACACCCAAAAAACCATTCTCTTGGCAATAAAAATAATATGACCCACGATCGCCGAAGCTGGTCTGTCTTCGTCCACGTTCACGGTAGTTAGCCGCATCAGCAGCCACTTCAGTCTCGACCAATAAATACGCATCACCAGTCGACCTGCACATTTAACAACAAACCACTTTGTCCAGCATTCAACTGCGATAAATTTTCCCTTGACACGTTTATGCTGTACTGATCGCACCGTGTTGCGTTCTGCCAAATAAGTCGTACCCTTCTCATCGAACCCAAGTGGGAGTATGTCGCTGAGGTGCTCATCTTCGTGGCGGGCTGAGAAAACTGAAAACTGTGCTAGGTAGGAGAGGCTCGAGTCTGCTGCTGCTGTCTGATAGTTGACTGAATACGCTGGAGTGTCTTTCAGACTGCGGGAGAAAATATGTGCCAGAGTCGGGTCCGTTATGTCCGTAGTCCTTGCACAGACGTGCCCTTCAGAGTCCCTGGGTAAATGAGGTGAGGCAGTATGACACATGCACGGTGGTGTGGTCGGAGAAGCAGCAGCGTCGCGGAAGTTGCAGAAGAGGTCCGTCAGCTTTCGTCCGCGTGTCTGGACGATGGAGGTCCTCTTGATGATGAACTGTCGGACCCGTCGAGCGCACTTGAGTTGTCTGACGGCCGCGCGAGCGAGCTCTCGAACGTCGAAGGACTGCCAGAGTTCAGCCGCCGGAAGCTTGAGCACATAGACTCCCCGCAGTGGAAAGCCGTGAGCCTTCTTCGCTGCAAGACAAACTTTGCGGCGCAGCGCCGCCCTCTGCCCCCACGGTATGTTAGTGCGGACTGCCTCAAAAACTCGCACCAGCTGTTCAAGTGAAAACTGGTAAAGTACAGGGCACGTAGCTGGGCGCCGTATGAGACCCTTCACCACCCAAGCGGCCCAGGCATCCCTTGGCGCCTCGTTCAGCTTCTCGAATTTCAACTTGGCGGCCACGCCCCGTAATCTGCTCGCGAACTCATGGAGCTTCCCCGACAGGCACTCTCCACCAGTCCAGGTAATAGTCACACTGCTCTGCCCGAATATGGATTTCACTGTCTGCCAGTCTGTGCCATCAATAAGTCCAGGGGTAGTCGTAAGAAATTTCTGTTGTAGTTGTCCCCCTGAAAGTCGTGAAAGCCACGACATAAGATTCGTGCCACGCCACTCACTGTTGCGTAGCACTGAGACGGCCGTCTGCCGTTCACTGTAATAGTTGTTGCCCATCCCTCTGTTGGGCATCGTTCTGCGCTGACGCTCACTCAGTCTCGTCATCGCCCGTTTCTTTCTCTTGTCTGGACCAAGTCGCTTTGCTCGGAACCCCTGCGTGTTGAGCGTGTGGTTCTCGTGCTGCGTCAGTCGGATAAGTCGAAGTTCCGCGGTGTCTGTGTCAGTCCTGCATTCAAAAAAGGCGAGTGGTAAGCATACGTAGTTGTAGATTCCGTATGTCCTAAGGAAGCCGTAAAGTTTTCTGGCCCCCCTTCTCATTGGGTCTCTGGTGACTTGCAGGTGCTTCCTCAGACGGTTGTCGATCCCGCCCCAAGTTTTGCCTACGTAAGAGAGGCTCGTCCAAGGGGACACGAGGACATAAGCTGCGTAGTTGTCCTCGCCGCGGTACCACTCCATTAACTTCTCCGTCGTCATAACATTCCAGAAAGGTAAGAAACGTTGGGTCCACCATCTCGGACGGCACCCACATAGGTGGAAGAAGGAGAGAGCCTGGAACTTCCAAATCTTCTGGAACTCTTCCTCCACCCCTGCAGCCTCCCAGTCCCTGCGCCAATACATACCTGATAGGATCCCCCGTAATAGTGAAAGGAGTTCCATCAGGCGGGCTGCTCTGCACTGGCGCGGACCAAAGAGCTAGAATTTGAAAAAGTCGAGCTTCCCTTCGTTGTGCAGGTCCACGACGTGGTTCACCACAGAGCGACGGTCAACTCCTCCTCTCGGCTTGCTGTCATCCCAGCCCGCAGGTAAGTCGTTCAAAGTCTTCAAAATATCTTCCATTCGTTTCAGTCCAGCCACTTGCTTAAATTTCTCGTTGACATCTGCAGGTAATATGGGAACTGGGGGAAGGTAATCCGCGTCTTCGCCGCCCTCGTCACTCAGCACGGCGTTACCCTCGTCATCCACCTCAAGCACTCCACCGTACTCCCGACCTCCATTGCGTCCACCGCCGTTTCTGAATCCGCCGCCACGACCGCCGCCAGTGTTACCACGATTCGCCGCCCCCTTCAGCTTGGCCAGTTCTTCTTTCGCATGTTTTAGCTCCGCCCTCATCTGAGCCGCACTCACAGCTCGTGCAGCATCCAGGTCAGCTTCCAGTTTTCGGCGTTCTGCCGCCAGATCCTTCCTTGCTGCCTTCTGCATATGCCGCCGCCTTTTTAACCGTATAGCCTGCGGTGACATCACAGATTCCCCTGACTCACTGCCAGAAGTAAAACTGGAATCTGAAAGTCGCTCACGAGAGTGTTTTGACTTGGAGCGTGAGCAGGATTTCGACGCTGACTTAGATCGCGCCGACCTCGATCGAGAGCGAGGTGTCTTCTCCCCCTTCTCTTTGTTCCGCTCTTCCTTCTTCGGAGTACGATCTCGCTGGCGGTCCAGCTGTGCACGTGCCGCCCTTTCGTGCTTCAGTTCCAGGTCTGCCGTGATCCTGTGTAACTGTTCTTGGTGGAGCTGATCTCGTAGCTGTTGAGTCACTCCTGGTTTCCAGCCGCCGCCGCCGCCGCCGTACTGGTCTGACTGATTGTTCCAAGGTGGCGGCTGCTGGTGGTTCCAAGGTGGCGGCTGTTGGTGGTGAATGGGGGGTGGGGGATATGGTGGGGGTGCAGGCTGTTGTCCAGGACCATTGCCATAACGCTGCTGAGTAGGTCCCTGCTGAGGATTGAACTGTTGCATTGACTGCGGGTTAAACCCACCCTGAGCATGTGGTGGTAAACTCATTGTATGTAAAGCTTTGAATGAACTGTGCTCTGCCGTAGGTAGATAGCCAAGTAATCAAATAAATAAACCAACTCTCCAGTTTGTAAGATAAGATAGGATAATAGAAGGGTACCAGAAAACAAATTCCACCCCAACTGTCAATACTCTGCTTCGCAACAAACGTCTCTGCAAAACGTCGTGAAAGGGCAGGAATGTAAAGTTATAACTTGTTTAGTTCAGTTGATAAAGGTTCTCTTTACACAGAAACTCCCAACATATAATACTCAGGTTTATAATTGATATACAAAAATGTTGCCTTTGTACATGCTGTAAGTTAGTGGTTTCCTATAGCGCTTTCGCCCTCCTCCACTAAGGCAAGGCTTCGTCAGTAGGATTCTGAGGAACAGAGACCTTTCTGGCGGCTATGTAATGCACGTGAGAGCCGACGGCCCACGTCTGAATATGCTGAGAAAGATTGAGAAAAGGCAGAGATAACTAATTTTCGAGGTGTCTTACGAACGCGTCAGGAATTTTCAGAAACTATGACGTAATACAAAGGCAATAACTCGCGGAGAGATAGTCGAATATGAGACAAACCAACCTCGGAAAATCACACTTTGTCTTACGAACGCGTCGGAGTTTTCAAGAGAAAATAACGTAATACACGGACTCAGGCATATGCAGGGGGAAAGCACGTCTCGCAATCTCTTTAAGGGTTACATTGACACATTCATGAAATTGAAGGCAGAATCAAGTGGCATTGATGTATATGACGAAAGCGGGGAACTCAAAGAACCAACCGATGAAGAATTAGAGCATCGAGTTCAACAATTTCAAGAACACGAACAAGTGACTCTCGATAAGTCCAACATCAAAGACAATCCAGGCATGTATAAAGTCAGCAAGATGATGCTTGTCGCTTTAGGGGGGAAACTCGGTGAACGACAAAACAAATCAAGGACGAAGGTTATTGATAAACCCGGAGAATTTTACAACACGATTAGTAACAAACGGTATGATTGCAAGTACGAGTTTGTAGGAAATGAAGGAGAGGAAATGGTATTAATGAACTTTACGGAGAATTCAATTGTATACAACGATACAAGATTTTCGACAAATGAAGCACTTGCTGCATTCATTACGGGATATGGGCGACTAAAGTTGTACTCTTTGTTAAAGGCGGTGGGCTTTGAAAATGTGTTATTTATGGATACTGACTCCGTTACTTACAAAGAAACGCCCGAAAACTATTATGTATATCATGGCGACAAGATCATGGGACCATGGTTTGGAATGTGTAATTGTGAATTGAAAAAATTGGAAGTAAAGCATGGAAAATGTATAGAATTTGTAGCGACCAATGACAAGTCGTATAGTATGAAATTCGAAGATGGATACACATCTAGTACATTGAGTGGCTTTCCTATCAACCCTGAAAGGCGGCAAAATATCAATCATGATGTAATGAGAGATATGGTGATCGGAACAAACACACGGCCAGTGTCCATCAAAGAAAGGGTCATAAGGCATCAAAGCAAGTCACTAGGCTTAGAATTCAGTCCAAAACATTTAGCTACGCGCCTTATGATAAAGGAGAACAAATCGATGATTATGTTATTGTACCTTTAGGATAAAAGATACGACAATTGTATAGATATACCTGCATGGCAAAACTCGATGGATTTTACCGGTAAAATAAATACCGGTAAAATACCTGGTATTACCCGGGACAATTTCAAATTACCTGGTATAGCTGCGTTTTACGCTCCTGCCCGCGTTTTTTCGGCCCCCATTACCCCCGGAAGATGTATGTGACAGACCTCGACTTGGATCATCGTCTCGAGCGACTAAAGCGACCAAAGTATGAATAATCGAGCGGCCGACTAATAATTCCGCCTTACACTGGTACCTCTATTATATAATACCACCGCCACTCATTAGAGAGGTTCCGCAAGGTTGACGACGAGCTACGCGTGACGAGTTACGGGAATATCGCGTCATAGATTCCATCGAATTCGATGTCACAATAGTTAGTTCGTCGTCAGGTGAATTTTAGGCGATCACTTATTAGTTCGTCGTCACCACTGTTAAGAAAAGCTTAACTCGTCAGGTCCGTGACGAGTTATGGGCGGACGACGAGCTATGAGGAAATTTCGATCTGAATCGCGGATTTATGATATTCTGTACTTAGTTTTCAATCGGACGCTTTGAACACCACAAGAAGTGAAAAGTGAAAAGTGAAAATGAGATCTTCGTTACTTTGCATATTGCATGGGCCTAAGTGGGGGCCAATGAAAACTTTGGAAAAATATTTCATGTGTCCGTCGTCATCGGGCAAGTCTGCGGAAGCGCACCCGCGGAAGCTGTGAACGCTTGACAAACTACGCGTGGCGAGTTATGTCATATCGCAAATCTGCTCGCGATATGGCATAACTCGTCACACGTCGCTCGTCGTCGAGCTTTGCGGAACCTCTCTATTTCATCCCACTACGTACTGTGTCCCACCACACCACCCATCATGACGAACACGGCAGCAGGGCCAGGGGTGTTTATCATATTGTATTTGGTCAATCATGCATATGTGCTACAGATAGGGATATGGATGCATCCGAAGTTATGAGATAAGATATATGACATGCGGCGGTTGTCTCTGCAGCTGTTGTCTCTGCTTTGCTTGCATATTCGCCCCTAGATTTGCATTATTCATGATAATAAAGCGCTTCGTTCATACATCCGACAATTTTAGACATCGAACACAAGAATTGATTTGGTCATGGGCCCGCTTGAAAATGTCAAACATTATTTCAAAAACGGTATTACCGCGGTAATACCACTCTTTATTTTACCGGTAAAATACCCGGTATTACCACGACCCATTTCAAATTACCTGGTAAAACTGCATATATATGTATAGATGAGCAGTACTTCAAAACCCATTTCTGAAAGTAGATTGCAAGAGCTGCATCTTGACCCGTCTTTTGGTTTAAGTAGTGCCAATGCATTTACCAAGAAGCTTAAGGCACAAGATTACAAGGTCACAGAATCTCAGGTCAAGGCTGCTATTTCCAAGACTGAGACATCACAAGTTTTATCACAGCCTAAAAGGGTGAATCGTAAAGATTACTTTCCGATCTATGGACCCGCTGACAAGGTTTCTGTACAAGCCGACCTGGCGTTCATACCTCGAGATAAGTCGGTAAACAAAGGTTACGCCGTAATTCTGACAGGAATCAATATCAATAGTAATAAGGGCTACGCGATTGCTTTGAAATCCAAGACTGTCAGAGATAAAAACAATCAACGACAGGAAGATGTGGGGGGCATCGTCCCTGTCATGAGACGATTGATAAGCGAAACCAAAATGGACACTCTTACAACCGATCTTGGCTCTGAGTTTACAAACAAAAACGTCCAGGCATTGTTGAAAGAGAAAGGTATCAAACATTACACATCTCAAGCTGAGGACCACTCTCGTCAAGGGAAAATCGAGCGGTTTAACAAAACATTGAAACGGAGATTTAAATTCAACGAAGCTAGAACCGGTAAATCTAATTGGGTTGACTATTTAGATTCTATAGTCGAAAATTACAATGAAACGGTGAATCAAGGGAATATTAACGAGACTCCACCTAATGATATGACCGAAGCTACCATCCTTCGAAATGTATTATTGAAGACAAATAAGACTGCCAAACTCTTGCAGAAATTAGACATTCAGCCAGGCGATCGAGTGATATTACGTGTGACTAAGAAGACATTTGATAAAGAGAGTCAACCATGGTCTACGCAGGTGTATAAAGTCCGAAGTAGAAAGGGATTGTCTTTCGTGATAGAGCACGGTGACGGTGATACCTTAAGCCGACAATACAAACCAAGAGAACTGAAAGAGGTTCAAGGACCTGTTTCCAAACCATCAAAAGAAAACCGTAGTACGAAGACTGATAGTGAAAGCAAGCAATCTATAAAGGTTGAGCGTGCGTTGAAGAAAGAGGGTATTGAACCCAATACTGATTCAAAGACATCTAGAAACTATGACAACTATGAAGTTAATGTGTTCATTAGCGATAAGAAATCGCCAAACTATCAAAAGACTTTGAAAGGATACCTTAAGCTCAATCGATCAAGGAAAAGGAAACGTAAGTATCAGTTGATATTTTATGACAAATCGGAAGAGAATGAGTTTGTCGATATCCCAGACCCAGAGATTAAACTGTTAAAAAAAAAGAAAATCGTAATGTATACAAATGACCAAACCATATTGCGGTTTCAAACCTAAAGCTCCGAAAGGACGCAATTTAGGGGCACGAAGATATTGCAAATCAAAAAGCCAATTGCGTCGATTTGGCCGTATAGCGATTGTTGCCCCCAATAATCATGCACCAGTAAATCACCATCCCGGACCGAGCAATAGTAGATAAACTTTTTCTATATTACTTTAATGAGAACAATATTGACCGATGAGGTTGGACGTAGAAATTGTATGAAAATGATGGGAATTGCCAATGGATCAAGTGGCACCGATTTGTTCAAAGGATATGGAAAACTTGCTAAAAGCAACTACGTGATAACGATGCCTTCACAAAACAGTGCGGTATTCTACAACACTCTGAGAGATTCAGGGATAAATACCAATGCATTAGTGAGAGATATCCAGGACTATAGCAGTGGTATTAATACAACCATGCCTAATCCTATGATGACAATAAATCCTATGTTAACAATGACACAAGATGAATATACTCAACAGACTTTAGAACGTCTTGCCAAAGACGCTGAAGACCGAGACGCCATGGTCGCAGAAGCATCCAAAGCACTATTACCAGGCACTCCTGAAGCTGGACCGTCAAGGATTATTGGAAAGGATAGAAATATGAAACTCGCAGTCCGGGAATCGTTGCAATTACACGAAATGCAGGATTCAAAAGTTTTTGGGGGTCTCGCTTCAGAAGGTGTCAGGACCCGAGCCCAATCAACACAAAAGTCCCTTTAGAAAAGTAGTTAATTTTGTTATTGGAGAAGACGTTTCATCCCCATACAAAGAAAAGGAAAAAGATACTTAATAGTAATGCAACTACCTTGTAATCAAAGCTATCAGTCCAATATTTACTGTCGCCCAACATACTTGTCTTTCAGTGCTGCCAAATTCTTTAAAGAGCCCGAAAAAAACGATACTTTATATAAGGATAAACGACAAGATGTTTCAACTGTCCCTTTTAAAACAAATATCGTCAACAACGCCTGGAAACACGGGCCAATGATTAACACCCTTTTTCGTGAAAGTGCCAACTTACAACCTTCTGAAATTGAACAACAATTTGCACCAGAACTCCGAGAGAAAGCTTTGCATGTTCAAACCTCTGCATACTTGGGTTCAAGGGAATATCAACCCGATTTGTATTATCCAGGGACGTTTCAGGACCAGACCATATCTAATGCACAACGGTTTGTCAACAACGAGATTCCAAACAATAACTTTGCATTAGATCGGGAGCTATCAAATTATGATGCCGCCGTTCTTGTCAATCCCGATACCAATAAAGTTCATGTTAGTTTCCACGGAGCTTCCAGCAACCCTATGTATAGAAATGAGGATGTTACTGATATCAAGTCAGTACTTCGTGGCCAAGAGTCATCCCGACCTTCGTTTCAACGTGCTGAAGACGTAATTAATAAAGTAAGACAGAAATATCCCAAACACAACATAGAACCAATGGGATTTTCATTAGGCGGTGCGAAAGCTGTTCACGTTGCTGATAAGTTCAAATTAAAGAGCACTACATTCAATCCTTTTTTATCTCCATTATCCCATCAAGTTGGTGGTGGACGCCATGACATTCATAGAACCGTCACAGATTCTACAACGGCCGGTGCTCTTTACAAACCTGCAAACTCACAAAGAAATATATTTCATTACTTTCCTGAGAAAAGACAATCAACGTTATCATCGTATGTGCCTGATCAACATAGCTTGTCGCAGTTCTTTCAATATCCAACTAACAATAAAGTAAATAAACTAAATCTTATGAAATCTATAGGGAATGTATTGAGCACTGGTTTAGATGTCGTGCAAGGTGCTCTTGCGGCAGACCATGGTCTTCGTATGGCAAGAAGAAACATAGAACCGTCAACTTTTTCAAACGCGGTAAGTGAAGATCTAAATCCTTATGGCATTTTTGGAATTAATATAGACCCAGATTATCAATTGACGTACGATACGGCTCCGCCTGAAGCCAGATTTCTCGCCGATACTGTCAGTGGTAGAGATCCCGATAGAATGACGAGTTTTGAACGTCGGTATGAATAGCAGTCTATGGTTTATGGTCTATAGTTTTATTAAAGAGCTTTTACAAAAATCCACATAAAGACCATTTATTTATAGGGTAGAACAATCGAGACAAAGGACACATTGGTTTATACTTTCTATCATTTGCCTTTGGACATTAAAGAGAAGATCTACAATATGGTGCATACAATGGAATTTCAAGAACATAAAGAACACTTCGAAGACGTGTTATTGGAATTGAAAGAAGAAAACCTCAAAAAAGCAGTAGACACATATACCAAAATAGTGAAACATGAGCTTAATTTTGAGTTGGAAGGAAGATTTGTGGTTGACAAATGGTGTTCCGCTTACAAGTATCACATGATGGAGGTTTTCCAATATGGACGAGCAACACTTCAAAATATAGTCGATTAATGTAACGAAGTTGCATTTTGTGATGAGTTGTACAATATTTTGGTTGAAGATAAAAAGTATGAATGTTTAGATATGGACGATATTCATAATGCCCTCAGTACGGCATTAATTGTTCGAGCTGTGCATAACGATCCCGAGTTTGATGTTATGGATGAATCTGATAATGACGACGACGGTTGGGAAGAAATAATAATACTATAATCTATATTAATGGACCGTGAAGAATTGATACGATTGGCCAAACTTCAATACCCCGATATTAAAGAAGCTCATGTAGAATTGCTTGTAGATGATTATATCAAACGTCCAGAATTTTACGATAACCTTGTTTGTACTGGAAACATTGAAGAACCAATTCCTTTAGATCGGGATACTATTGATTCCATAAAAGATAATTGTTATATTAATATAGATGAGCGTAATTAGCACAAGAACACTATTCTTGTCTTCCGAAGACAATAGCAATGGAGACGCACGTGTTTTGCAAATGAACATACCCACTCAGCTGATAAATTATCGAGCACAAACCAAACTGAGATCGACTTTGAATACCTTCTCTTGTGCAAAGACATGGTATAGTATTAACGAGACTAATGGCATCTTCTATGTGGGTGATACGGTAAATCATACTTTAACGGAAGTGAAAATACGTTATGCAAATTATACAGAGTTAAGTCAAATTACATCTTTGTTAGAAACTGAATTAATGGAGGCTATCGGTGCCACAACAATCATCAATTCAGTAACCGTTACTTACGATGGCGGAAATGTTCAAAATTTCCAAAACAAATTTCTCATAACATTATCACCAGCTCAGCCCACTATCAAACTTGTATCGTTTAGCGTTAGCGGTGATTTTCAAGCTTTACCTGGAAGTAACCTACAAAATGCCTTAGATTCAGTTTCTATTGCTGGAAAATACAACGACGTCGATCAAATTTTGGGCGGGCGTGTCAATAGAAGCACAGCTGGTTTAAGAGAGATATCTGATCTTATAGACTTGTTTGATTCAAATAATTTACAACCTAATGAACAAAGAAATTCAATATATCCTTGCAACATTCAAACCAACGATGCATTGTATCTTAGGATAACATCCCTTCCTACACACAATATAGAATCAACCAATCTTTCTACTTTTACAAATACTAACGAAATGATCAGTTCTGATATCTGGGCGAAAATATTATTGCCAAGTGACAAAACGACAGATTTCATAAGATACATAGACCCAAACGACAACTTTGTTATTGAAGTGTCTGGGTCTCAATTTACTTCATTTAGAATCACACTTATAGATTCTAAAGCGAGATTAATCACATTAGCATCTCCGACCCAAGCATCAGACGGCTCTATCAATTATTCATTGAGCATTAAGGTCGAAGAATTAGCACCTGCTGGTCTCTCAGATATATTATAATCTTTACAATATATATACAAAAATGAGCCTCCCGATGTCTCTGGCCTACGGCTTGTCAAAAATGAGTTCATATTCCACCAATTACTTCAGATTGGAAACAACAAACTTGACGGAAGCGTCACGATATTCAACCATAACTTTGAATCTACCTGTGAATTCAATTGTAAACATGAAGAGCCTCTCAATGCATTGTTTAGGTTCCTGTACAACGCCTTTAGCATTTACAAACGACCTTAGTGTTGCTGATGAATTTATCACGACGCTCCCCAATGGCATCGAGAAATTAATTCAAAGGATGGAAATCTTCGCCAGAGGGCAGCAGTTGACCACTGGTTTTCAATCCTACAACACCGTCAGTTGCGTACTTGATACTATCAAAACCACTCTTAGCAAAGAAATGACTTATCAAAGGGTTCTTAAGAATCAAGAAATCTCTGTAGCCGAGAACTTTTACAGCACACCTCGACCATACATTTTGAATCAATGGCTATCTTTTCTAGGCGAGGCTGAACCATCCTACATTGATACGAGTCTACTTCCTCCAATCCAAATCAGATTGTACCTTGCAGGTCCAGAAGTTCTAGGGTGTTATCAAAAAACAAAAACACCTGGTGTAGCAATTGACACGAAAGCTCAAGAAAAATTAGTATCGGAGGGTAATTTTAAATTGGACAAACTTTACTTTACGGTAGAGACGATCACATTTAGTTCTGGAGTATATGATGCTGCCGTTGAGAGCAAATTGCGTGATGGATTTTGGAGATTCCGTATTACAATTATTTTACTTTTTTCGAAGGTGCTAATACTTTGGACAAATCGACAAGGTTCTCTTTGAGTTCACAATGCATTAATAACATATATGCTGTGCAAAGGCCTTCTAATTATAGAGAAAAAAAACAAAGGACTTATCAAATTGGAAAATACATGTGGAACGACCTACCTACCATCATACTTTCAGTTTTCAGCAGGTGGTTTGGGTGCTCTGCAATTTAACATTAATAACCTGTTCGTTCCTAACTATCGAGTCGACCCTCTTGCAGCATTCAATCTTCTTACTATCGGTAAAGCTGACAATTATGGAACGCTATCGGGATGTAAAATTAATTCATATGAAGATTGGCTGAACAACCAATTCATTCCCATGGTACGTTTGAACCTTCCCTCAGAAATGAATGTTAGATCCATGACAGGATTGGATTCTCGGGGTTTAAACAGTTCCTTCTACTATCAGACTTCGGCTGCGTCACCAGTAGACGATCTACAAAAAGTGGTACTAACAACAAACGAAACCATGATCATTTGCGAAACGACCGCCGTTCTTCGTATCGGTCAAAACCGTGTGATCGAAACGGTATTTTAAAAAGCGGTTAATAGTATACAAACATGGCTCAACAACCAGGATTGGTTGGGTACAACATGATAAAAGATGTAGGACCGAACGTGGACAAACAGATTCACACCGCGACGATGTTTCAAATGTCAGGTTTTAGACCGGTTATGATGCAACAACTCCCGTGTAAAACAATCAATGACATCACATATCCACCATTTAGGATTAGCAACGTTCATCCTCTGGCTGGATACAAATCTTATACTTTAGGGCACAATCAAAAAGTGTCCAAAGAAATGGAAATGTTCCATTTCCCGATGGAGCATCCATTGAATAGTCGATTGTTGCAACCTGTACCTTTGTTTTTTTTCATAGATTAGTATATACAATGTCAGCTTTCGGAAATGAATTGAATGCAACAAAAGTTACGGCAACCGATTTCTATGGTAAAGGGATGACAATTGGTCGTGATGGTAAAAATGGTAATATACCTCAAGCAAATGCCTTTTTAAATCTACTTGGGTCAAAAGTTCGACTTGATTTTGATGCAAGTCAAAGTGGTGCTCCAGGTATCGCTTATTTTAACATGGCGGGAATAACTTCTAAGTTCAGAATAGAAAATCTTCCGATTGTTACCGGACCGACTAATACACCACCATTTGACGCCGAAGTTCCGGTTAATGGATTGTATGGTTATCGGACTGTAGATACGTTACCTGCCCAAATCTTTATGAAACTTGACTCAAGAACCCCACCGTAAATTATTAAATGCTATATTATATATAATGTCAGCTTTTGGTTCTAATTTAATTGCAACAGAAATTAACGGCAAACCATTTGTAAATGGTACGGGTCCAACTGATACACTCACTTGCGATACGGTCGTTTGTCAAACTATAGGCAGCGTTGAATCGCCGCTTGAAACCATGCATATTGGTAGCGATATCAAATATCAGAACACTATTTCGTGGATTGACACTCAAGACCCATTGAATGAACGAGAACAGATGAATTTGTTGACAGATGGGTCGCTAAAGGTACACACTTCAATCAAATTCAACGATTTCGTTTTAAACAATCCAGCGTCTAAATCAAAGTTTTCAGCAGGTCTTGATGATTTAGATGCTTCTTTCGAGATTAAAAGCTTGGATCCTGTGGAACAAACACGAGTTAAGATAGGTGAAGCCGGCATCAACGAGGTAACCTGCTTGCAGACAACAATCAATATAGAGCCTCTCGGCAGTGGGGTATTGATAAACGACGGTCCACTTGTACTCAATGCCGGTGATCTAACATTGACTACAGGCAAATACCGAGGAGATGGCTCTTTGCTCCAAAACCTGCCGTCCGGGGCAAATCAGAATCTACAATCGGTCACTGATCAAGGTAGCACGACCAGTGTCGCTGATATTTCATATACAGGTACAGGTACCATGATTGTCAATCAAGAGAAACTTAGTGGAAATAATATTAGAATTGAAAGTGGCTCTCTCGGTCTAGGTAAGATATCGATTGGGGAGCAGTCTCAAGGGTATACAAACGCCGACCACTTTGGAGACCGTTCTATCGCAATCGGCCGCAATGCATTATCTATTAACAATACAACAAGTAATGATACGATTGCAATTGGTTCCGGTTCGTGTAATAGTAATTGTGGTGACTACGTCGTGTCTATAGGCGACGACTGTGGTCAGGTTAACTGCAAAGATGCAGCAGTGAACATTGGAAAATATGCGGGTGAATATACAGCCGGTGAAAGTTCCATAAACATAGGTGCTTTGGCAGGACAAAACTCTGCTCAGAGTGCGGTTAACACCGATAACACAATCGTTTTGAACGCGAGCGGGGTAGAATTAAATGCCGGTGTCGCAAGTAGTTTTTATATCAGACCTATCAGGCTCAGTCCTGATCCAGCAAGCGAGTCACAAATGTTACATTATGACACAACATCCAATGAGGTGCGATACGGTCCTGTTTCAAGTGGCGGCGGTATTCCGAGTTTATCTCAAGTATTGGCTGTGGGCAATACCGGTTCAATCGCGGAATTGGATGAATTAAATTCTGCGTCTGTTATTTTAAGTAACTCGTTGAATTACGCTTATCCAAGTTCAACCAACTCACTCACACTATCAGGCGTACCTTTGACACTCATTACGAAAGCGTACGCTAATACCACCCTTTCAGCAAATCCATTGAGATTCACCGGCGATGTATTTACATTTGTTAATAACACCGCCAATACAATTACGGCTTCAACGATTGTCACGTTTGATGATGATGGAATAAACACCGTGAATGGAGTTCAACCTTTTAATAACTCGTATACTCAAAGTAACCAAAACTGCACACCCATCGGTGTCTGTATTCAAGACAGTGCTGCATCTCAGAGTTGTTTCGTGTTGATCGGACGCGGTTTCACCACATGTAGAAATGCCGCTGCTACAGATAATACGTATGTGAAGGGCCAACGTGTGAAATGCATAGTAGGTGGGGAAATTAATAGTGCTCAGATCACAACGGGCGATTCATATATCGGAACAGCTATGGAATCAAAAGTGGCAGGTGCGGGTGGCGGTGTATTGATTTGGGTAAGCCCAGGATTCAATTATTTTACATAATTATAGTATAGACAGATGAGTAGCTTTGGACAAAGTTTAGTGTGTAAAAATTTAACACGTGATACGATTAATGGTAATGCACCGGCAGGTGGGTCAAGTAAATGGACAGATATTGGAAATGACGATATTGAAAGAACAAATGGAAATGTAATAGTTAAGAATGAATTAATAGCTGAAACTGCAACAATCAACGATAATTTGACAATTGGGGATGGACCTTCACTGTTGTATGGTAAAACGGAATTAATTGCGAAACTGGGTTCTCAAGACATTTTACTAATGGGAGGAGACAGATCTAATAATTCAACATACATAGATGTCAATACCGCCGACGTTGACATTACAAATGCTGAAACTATATATCTAATACAAATGCAAAAGAAACCTGATAGATCTGATAATAAGTTTTTCAGAATTAACATGTCGGGTGATATTATTGGAGCTCGTAACGTATCAGCAATTTCTATTCAAGCTGAAACGGCATTGGAAGTAAAGACGAAACCGACAACAATAGCATCTGTTCCAAATCAAGAAGTTTTAGTTTGGGATAATAATATTATCAAAGCGATTGATCTTGGCACATCAGTACAAACGCCAAATTTACAATCGGTTACATCTGTCAATAATAAATCAACAAATGATATTATATTATATAAAACCGACGGAGAACCATCGGTGATCGGTGCCAACTCGATGAATAACACATTACCAAACGGAGATTTGGGTTTTAGTTTTTTTCTTTTTACAGGCTGATACAGACCAAGCGAGAAATAAAACTATATTTAGGTTTCAAGTTGATAAATTTCCAGTTGCGACTGATGCTTCAACATTACCGTTAGGTTGTTTACACGTTGACGAGAATAATTTTATAAAAATGAATGCATGAATAAAATGAATAAAAATGAAAATATAAATATAGCTCTGGTGATCGAAACAGTCTGCGTGGAATAACTGGGTCATCATAAGATACGAAAAGAAATAAAAATGACTTAGTGGTGTTTACATCAGTAGATCGACAATATGATATACATAAATATACAAGAAATATGTTTATGCAAACTGTCAGGGTCATGACCGATGACATATGTGTCATACGTGCCATACCTGTCAGACATGTCATACCATGTCATGTCATGTCGAGTCATGTCATATATTATAATGACAGACAGTCGTCAGTACGGTCGACTATGACTGTACATGTCGTCAGATGATAAGTCACATCATCTGTCATTATTCAAGGAAAGACTTGAATGGCACCTATCATCGAGAGTTCGTATGTCGAACTCGAAGATGGCAAAGCAAGATACAATCTTGAAGTAACAAACAATAAGAAATCATCTTCGCTTCAAGCATGTGCGGAACAAGCATGCGCAGTATTATGGGGCGAACGCATTATTCGTTCTGACGATACTGGTCGTTCAACCAATGTCTCGGGTTCACAACCCAATGGCGGTACCATCTATGCGATGGGAGACATCTGGTTAAGATGAGCTAGCATTGAACTAGAGCAGTATCTTCTGTTGAAGCCTGCACTCATCAACCGCTCATACGTTGCATGCGTGTTTACTGTTCAATAAACACCAGCTTTATATCAATATACTGAGGGCTCGCTTATCAGCCCTAATAGATGGTATTCTAAACTCGTCCAGGCACGAGAACGAGAACTCAAGTGAGTGCAGCGTCAGATATAGTATATATTGTATTGTTCGCAGGTTGCAGGTTCGCGCATACAGGCGACAGCGTTCGCAATCATATTGAATATCTGCACAGCGAATAATAATATCTGCACGCTCGAATATCGACAGCACACGGATTGTGCGAGGATTTATCATCGCGAACATATTCGCAGCTGATAGCATTCGCAGAGAAATCGTCTTGACACTATAAACGACAAGGTGTGCGCACAGTGTAAGGATCGTATACATATGATGTCAAAATTCGCAGGGTTGTCACGGTATGCGAGATGCAGATGCGCGAACGAAAATTGATCGTCAGTACATATGATTTACATCAACTGCGACTAGACGTACGAAATTTCGTTTAACAGCGCAATCGCATTCATTCATGCGACAATACACCGGCGACAATGATATACTTTGTGAAAAAATTGGCAACATCGATTTTCGCAAATAATCCACTCGTACGATGATTTTTAGCTCGTCAGCGCGATGTGCACCTGTCATGATTTCATCGGATGTAATAAACGCACGATTTTAGGGCGCATGATTCCTGATGCATCTACATGCAGCGAGATATACACATGTCTACAATGTCCGCCGTCCGTACATACGCCATGTTACGCACGTCAATATCCTCTGCACAACATTTGTATACTCGCAGGGATATTTTGGATGGACGCACGATGGACACATGATCACTATAGTGCAGCATTTCACACTATATTTGATGACTGCAGAAGATATTTCAAACCGTCAGCATTTGTATACTTATTGCAATATAGTGTGCAAGATATGTGTGTACTGAGATTGCAATTATTGCAACACACACACACATGCACTAATACTCCACCAGCATACAGCAGCATATAGTGAATATGCAGCATTACATCACATATACACTATACTGAGTGACTGCAACATTAAATTGTGCATGCATCACCAGAACAGCTTGATCACGATACCAGCTGTAGTATATATATCCAGTTTGATCACGTTAACAACTGGAACACTAGCATATTGCAAATACTGAACATTGCACAAGCATTTTTGCAGTGCATGCTAAGTTATATTAGAACCATGTTAGCATAAGGTGCCTGAAAGTAGTCTTAACATCATAACTAGCTCGTCATGTCCCGGTGGAGCCGAGATGCTCTTCGGATCACATGCACGTTCTATGATGGATTACTGGATGGAATACTCACCAGAGCTACATGTAAAATCACATGCAACTCATTATTGTGAATGAGATTAAAACAGGATTACAATAACTCCTAACCTGATATATATCATGCTAGATTCATTCAGTACATGGTATGCTGATCATCATTTTGCATGATAAACTGTCTGGGAATATTGTAATACCAGAAGTTATCTTCCTGTAAGTATGTAAAGTGAACACACACACACACACACACTGGCAAAAGTACTAATCAGCAGTACTACACATTGCACACACACTGGCATTACTGTATATGATGATATTCACTGATTCGGAGTGAATTGATCAACTATAATGTCTATCATGTGCATGATAATATGGATACCATTCCACAAACACATGTGCGTGTGGAATGTCAGAGATGGCGATACATATGGGAGCAGGATAAAACAACATGCTGTAGGGCTGGATGGAGTTATCTCCAGACCCGAAGGCAGTCTAATACTGTGCTCATTACAACAGCTGGTAACTGTTGAGCACAGTCCATTCACTCTCACACATCGCTGGAGCAACACCAACCACTATACTGCATTCTGACAAATGACTCAGTATTGATCAGCACAAAAGCATGTACCTAACCAGATCAGTACATACATATATTGAGCTGACATAGGTTGTTGTGGACATACACACACATATATATGTGTTGTGCTAAACTGCTTTGATTATAATCAAGCTATGTCCAGATATGTTTGAAATTTAGGGATATCATTTTTGATATACTCTTAGAGCACAGTCATATGCTCAAACATACCATAGGTTGATAAGTTATCACTAAAGTGGATAATCCGCTTATAGTTGGTACACCTAAATATCATCAGGGAGTGCATTTACTTCCATGGGTTTCAAATCAGTAAAACCCACAAATATGATCAACCACAGATGTTGACATACAGAAATATTCACTTTTATGCCATGAAAATTGTCATGTGCAAAGGTGAAGTAAGTTGCAGTACTTCTGTACTTTGCAGCTTACACACACACACACACACAGATATATTACTATGGAAAACAATAAATAGCCGAAAAACAGCCAAAATGGGTAAAATTCGTCTACGATAGATTTCAACCGTCCGGTTTATTGAAATCTCTACCCTATTTTATTTGATATTATGATTTTATACCTATTAAGGTATCATAAAATCAGGACGGCCATAGTCATATCTCGTGTAACACCCTAGATAGCAGGTGTGGAATATGTAGGGGTATACATATTGGCTGTAACGCCATGCGTGAAAATGCTCCACGCATGATTTCAAAATGATAAAATCGAGATGATTTTTTTTGCTGATCTGATTATTCAGTTATCAAATAATATTCCTTGATTTATGCAGCACTTGTAACACCCTGTAACACCCCTAAAATTAAATGTGTGTGTCAGGGGTGTAACATACCTCCTGCAAACCACGTAACATTCAGTGTGACATTAAATGCAGTTTTGCTTAAAAATGTTTGCAAAATATTTATACTGCTTTAATTTTACCTATTTTAGGGTTACTGATACCAAGTAACACCCTAAACACACTGAGGGGGATATGGGCCACTGTAACGTAACATGCCCTAAATGCCACCTAAATATTGGATACACTTCGTGTTTGGCATATATATATATATATCATGCTGTAATCAGCACAGACATGATAATATTTCGGGCAACAACCCAAGAACTGTTGGACAACAACCCAAGAACTGTTGGGCAACAACCCTAAAACTGTATGAGCTGCTTCCTACAAGGACTGCAAGCTATAAGCTATAAGCTGTAAGCTGTAAGCTGTAAGCTATAAGCTATAAGGTATATAAGCAACTGACCTGCCTATATGTTCACACTTCCTCAAGGAGGGAAGAAGGTGGATAGGATCACACACATATCCATTTTATATTCCGATCTGGTGATTTCTGATGGATTGCTTTTGATAAAATCACTGCATCCACAAGTAACGTTGAAATCTGTACAACGTTAAATCCACCATCACTAACAAAGTGTAAACTCGGATGGGAAACTATATCCCAATGACTATAAGTTGACTCTTGCTCAGCATTTACATCCTCGAGTAAGTTTGGAATGCTGAACTATATACATAACATATAACCTGATACCATGCTTAATTGCATATCCTGGATCAGAAGATGATAGTTATATAATGTATATATATATATATCCCACCTGATACACTTTGGCACTATAGCCGTACATAAGAGTGGGAAGGACAAGTGCATCGCTGTAAGACTGGTTGATATAGTCCCAGTGCTGAAGGCAGAATTTGGCACCCGAATAACAGCTGATAACTGTTGGTGACCACCATGCAAGACCTTCCAAGCGTAACTCCTTTGTCCTGAGATGCAAGTGAATTGTTCATAATATGTTGACATCACATAAAAGCATTCTGATAAAAACCCTATATATTCACATGAGTTGTCATCATTACAAATGACATGGGTTTTGAATCGTCGAAATGAGTATAACTCCGATGAATTCATTAGTACAGAATAGCTGTTGAGATTATTCCTCCGGCTGGATTGCAATCATTCACAATCCCTGTACATTCCGGTGACAAAATATTGCACTGGACTGATCACCACATTTGGTATAATCTATGATATATAAGTCACCAGAGAAAGCATTGCAATCAGCACAATGCTGTCTAGACTCACAAAGATGAGTAACAGATATTCTCAGATGTAATAAATAGAGGCACAATGTGACCTACGCTAAAATCGCGTCTGCTCGAGCACTGTATTGTGACCTGCGCTGAGATCGCGTATGCATGGACACAATATGACTCGTGCCAATGACGTGGACACAATTCATACAACCTCCGGTACAATCGGACAAGGTTGACTGCCACGACATCACATCTGAAATCAATAAATCACTCAGAGAGAAGGTGTTGACATCAGTATATCACCATTATACATATAGTCATGAGGATTTTAAAGAAGACACAGTCTCTCCGATATTGACAAACATGGTACACATATTACCATGCTCTCTGATTGTATATTGATATCCCACAGCATACGATGATGGTAATAGCAAACCACTTCGCCGCTGGAGGGTAGTGTTGTACATATACATCACATGCTTGGGCACTATATGACCCACGCTGATGACGTGAATTCGGGCTGCATCCCAACGACTGCAATGCACCTTCGGTGCAATGGGCTGCATCCCGAGAACTGCTATCCAGCTTCATAGTAAGCTATCACGTCATCACATAGAGGTCGGACCTCTGTTGTATTTAAACGGCGCTTGACAACCGCCTAGCAATACACTTCCTTGAGGGGGGAAGATGATAAGCTAAAAATACAACTAAAAACCAAATAAATAATAAAGACAAATAATAAAATAAAACAATTAAGTTGCATCATCGTTTTTGCTTTGGTAAGCCTGACTATATACAGTCAAACCATGCAGAACTCCATGAAGTTGACACATATAAGTATCAAATATTTCTAAGGTCATCAGCCATGACATACATATGAGCTTGATTTTGAAGATCTAGACATTGTATACCTCTGGTCTAGCATATATCCAGACTAGAATTGTATATTGACACGGTGCAAGCACTATAGCCTCTGCCACCGATGATCATTGAAAAAGGGCAACCATTCTTGATATTTCATATATATCATCTGATTGGATCATTAAAGGTGTCAAGATTACTCAATGCAATATGCAGGCTACGGCCTGAGTACAACACCTAGATAGGTCAAAGCCACTGAGCTGACCAATGCAGCATAAATGCTAACTGCCTTTGAAGGCTACATAATAAGCCTATTGCCCTTATGTCTTGAAATGTATCCGTGTATTGGCATCTCTTTGAGGTAATCATGCCTGCTGAATGAGCCATACCAACCATCGTGTATTCATGGATCATTACATATCTGATCATACCGCCATTGAACAAAGCCTATGCAGTGAGATTATTATATCACAAGGCATTTCAGTGGTACGCATCAAACAATTGCATTGCAGCAAAGATCATCAGCTCTTCATCATACCTAAAGGTTGAATTGTTGTCAAAAGTATTGATTCATCAGACACCATTTCTCAAAGGTCTATCATGGAGGACAGAATCTGTGCAATCATGGCTATTCAGCCTCCAACATAGCTAACATAGCTATCCAGCTTATGACCCAACCGTTGTTAAGCAGCCTCTACGCCACATGGCTAAAAGATGGCAAGTAATCTCTTCGGTCATTCTTGGGCATAGAGCAATCAAGCACAACCAATTCAGGATGTTTATCCCGAAATTCTCCAAGAGTTATTCATGTTTTCCATGTGTCACATGAAAACAGCCAATATACCGCCCTATGATGGGAGTCATCTCCTTCAGCGAGGGGAAGTGGTTATGCTGTAAAGTTGACCAATCTTATCATCATAAAAGTGACAGATCTGAGAAAATCGATTGAAACTTGTATTGAAAATGACTATTCCTTACAATAAGGTATTGCACCTAAGGGAATAAAGGTTTCATCGTCTGAAATAGGAAAAGAGTTTTACACTGACTCTAGTTCCTGAATCCAGAATCACATAGAAAATATGTTCTATCCTGTGCATATAAAAAGTACATTCGGATTCAGATTCTGAGTTTACAAGTGGACTTGAATGCACTCGGGTTTGTACTGAGTTGCAATTGTCCAAAGTTTTTATTATGACATCACTACTTATTTGTGGAATAGCATACAATGGTATAAACCATCCACATATAGATTGACACCATATTTGTGGTTTGATATCATTTTGGCACATAAAACAAGCATGCTTCATTGAGGAATAAAGACTCTTTGAAAGCTCATTCTGGAATGTTTAGAAATTTGTTGCCTCGTCCATTAGGCCACGAAGTCTTGGAAAAGCCATGTCGGAACTTGAACCCGCAATCTGCATACGGTTTCCAAGCGCAGTTCATCCTCATTCTGGAAAGTGACAGAAATTTTATAGTCATCAACAAGTCACAATTCTATCGGATTGAAATGACACATTCATCATTCATACTTCTTTATCATAACAAGTCTCTGAATAGTGTTTGCCCAAAAATAAAATGGGCACCATTGAGATAAGTGATCATGTACTGAAGAATATACACATATCACTAGGCAATGCCATGTTCTAATCATAATGAAATGACATGTCAGCCATCCATCAACTACGAAAATACAACTCGTAGTAAGTTGTTGTCATTACAGACACTTCTTAATTGACTCTCCATTAGCTTCGATACCAAAGTTAACTTCGGTACCATCACTGATTCCGTTGTTCATTATGACAATCATTATCCAGAAACATTGTCTAAGTTGGGCACACCATTGTCTAAGTTGGGCACACCATTGTCTAAGTTGGGCACACCATTGTCTAAGTTGGGCACACCATTGTCTAAGTTGGGCACACTATAGTGACCCTGAACTGACAATGTATGTGGGCTGCAACCCAAAAACTGCATATTAATTCATAGTGAATTGACATTGGATATTTGACATCATCTGGCATTTGCCACATTCAAAAACGTCAGGCATATTGCCGGTATGACGTAGAGACATCGGTGTTCATATTGACATTGTTACCTCGAAAGCAATTGATAAGTAATCTCAGTCTGATTACTGAGACCATTTTCACATGACATAATGATTGAATAGCATTCTCCATCACCATCTGATTGGTTTGATGCACCTCTTTTTAAAAGGGGGAGGAAGGAGTATAGATTCATTCATTCTTCATACAACTGCTTGCCACATATTGATTTACATCATTGTAATTTTGCTTGGAAGATTAAAAATCTTATCAAAAGTTCCAGCATCTGTATATAGCAGCCATAAAGTTGATGACACGGTACATCATGCCGACTGAAGACATCAAATGAAGTCTTATTTGACTTGCTGACACATGAAGTTCATCATGAAGAAATCATAGATAATAATAATAATAATAAAACATTTACGCTAGCAAAGGGGACAAAGTCCTGAGAGTGCGGTATCCCTGCAAAGCAGGCTAGTGAAAACACCAGGGGCTACTGCCTCTGCTATAGCGCGCACACAAAGGGGCTCAGCCCACTTTTCAGCAGGGTGACATCTAGAGAAAAAGCAAAGTGCTAGGCAAAAAAAAACTCTAGAAGATGGAGAAGCAGCCATGGCCGGGTGAGTGGAGGGGTGGCTGAATCTGAGCGGTGGGGAGGGAAGTCGAAGAATTAAGGGGGTATTTGGAGACGTTGAGGAAGGGGGTTCGGGGTGGGGGGAGAGGGGGGGTGGAGGGGAGGGGAGGGGGGACGGCCCCTCCCCTTGGGGACACGGATCATAGATGCACATTCTCCGGCTCTATCATATTATATGAAGGGCACTGACATAGGAAAACGATGGTTTTTCAAATGTGAATAAGCTATATTGTAAGCTTACGACCATCACTTTGACGTCAACAGCCTAAGATGCTGATTGTCGAAATTCAAGAGTTGAAGGATTCGTTGAATCAACCTTGGTAACATGTGTTTTGATTGATGAATTGTTGATCCATGGTTTCTCCCCAAATCTAGAGAAGCTGGCACACAAGTTGTTGCCAATGTCTTAAGGAAAGCATCTGAGCAAAGGATTGCCAGTAGTGCCAACAGGCATCGAATTCCATAACAGCAGAGCCGAGTGAGTAAATCCGCCACTCTAGCTATTTGCCCGTCATTCCTTCCAGGTTCATGACAAGAGACGATTCATCAAAGTCATACACCAATGTATAAGTCACATGCATGGTTGCACAGTTTGTATCCGAATGCAACCCCATCGAGGTTAAGCATCTAGACAGCAACTCTGGCCAACAAAAAGCCTTCCTATCTTCGGATATCTTGAGCATTCTCATTTCCAGCTCCATCATGATCAAGGAAGCATCATGCCTGTGCCTCGCTGGGACACTGATCCTCAAAGCCGCACACTTGAGGCGAGTCTTATGAGACAGCGACCTTTAGCTTGTGGGGCGTCAACCCCTTATCAAATCCTGAACACTTGTTAACACCTGGATAAATTTATCATGATGCAACTTAAGTGGGATTATAAGTTCCACATAATCATATTGTCTACGTATGCTGAAGGCATAACTGCCGCATATGGTTACAATAGGTCGCAGCTTCTATAACATTGTGGCTTCTGAGTCAAAAGCTGATAGCCGATGACTTTTGCCAATAATTGCCGACCAAATAACAATCAGGCCGTGGAAACATGTACCCAAGGGTTTTCGTCGATCGGTCGTATATATATCAGGGCTGCATCCCAAAAAAACTGCAGGGCTGCATCCAAAAAAACTGCAGGGTTGCATCCCAAAAACTGCAGGGCTGCATCCCGAGAACTGCAGGGTTACATCCCTAACATTTTTACCCTGCATCAAATTGATATGACAGGAGCAGGAATTGATCCTTCCTTGCTAAGGTGTAGTGAGCCTTGTATAAATGTCTCTTACCCATCTTTATGTTGGCTGCAGCCAACATAAAACCCAAAGTTCCGAAGCATATTACTCATGGTTAATGATACATATTGCTCCGAAGCAACGTTGTTTGAAGGGCTACTAGACCTTTTAAAAATTGTCAATACGTGGTATACCTTCTTACACCCATGGGGGCTTGCATAATTGTGCCCTAGAGTTGGGGTATGATCGCGAAAATACAAAATGCTCCTTATGTTGGGTGCAGCCAACATAAGAAATTTGTGCAATGTGAGCGGCATGAGAAGGGCATTGAAAAATCGAACACCTATGTTGTCAAGATCTCGAGCTGCTCTTTCTGCAGTGTCTTGTCAAAACTTTCATCCGAGTTCATCTTGACCCTCAAAATATCGATCGAAGTAACATGGGTATGTAAACACCCAAAATTCCTTGGAAATTCCGCAGATTTTCACATTCTCTTGAATAGTAACCCAAATTCTCGCAGATGACTTCGAGCGTCCCAATGTTGTTAACGCATGTGTGAAAGAGAACATCCCCGCCGTCATTTTGAGCTGATAAAATGTACAATCCGGTACCGACAGCTCCCGGCATTGTCAGCAAGGCTTATGTTGGCTCCAGCCAACATAAGGGGCCCTAATGTTGGCTATAGCCAACAGATGGGTAACAGACATAAATCATACCCTTACACAGATACGCATATGCGGGTACCAATATCTGTGAAAAACTGCTAATGCTACCTTTGCCAAGACCGTGGTTTGTCATCGGATTCTATGGCCAGTCATCCGAAGCTACCGGAGACATCGACTGAGGTAGACGGAGTTGTGATCCTAAGTTATGCTTGACACACATAACTAAAACAAATTTCACATTAGTACGTGGCGAATCCACTCTCACTCATCGCGACAGATGTTCGTCAAAGCGTGCGTACTGGACCAATAATTGAGGAGTTGAGCAGACCGGGTAAAGGATTATAAGTCCAATCCCGTTAAGCAGGGCCACTCCGTTTGCATTAAAACAAGCCCCCGGTGAAATAACTCCGGAAACATCCAAAGGGCTCCCCATGACCGCCTGTGAACCTCCGAAGTTGCTTCAAGAGGGGAGGAAGGGTTGGGTGCATAATATATAACAACCGTGGAAACGAACAACAAACGATCAGTTGTATATATAAGGCCGAGAATCGTGCGATTATAAATCGTTAAATCGTGGGATCATCGTTCGCTAAAGCGACGACGGCTAGCGCAATAATCCGTAACGTACACCTCGGATACTTTGAATCGTCACTCTGACGCACGATACGTGTGGATCAATCAGTAATCCAACGTCAATCTGTATCACGAAACGCAATTCATTGAACCTTGAAACGTCACTCTGAAATACGATACGCAATTCAAAGGGGGCTACATCCTAAGAACTGTAAGGCATTAGCCTATAAGGCATCATGCTAAGGTGAGGGGCTAAAGTGGACTCAGTTCCCCCCAATAACCTAAAAACACCATGAGGGACGCCTCAAATCGGTGTAAGAAGACTGGTACCAGCAAAAGCAACAACAACAATGACATCAAAGACATATACAAAGGTATGCCCGTTGTGAGGTCACAACTCTTTTAAGAGGAGAGATCTGTCAGGGTCATGACCGATGACATATGTGTCATACATGTCATACGTGTCATACGTGTCAGACATGTCATACCATGTCATGTCATGTCGAGTCATGTCATATATTATAATGACAGACAGTCGTTAGTACGGTCGACTATGACTGTACATGTCGTCAGATGATAAGTCACATCATCTGTCATTATTCAAGGAAAGACTTGAATGCCACCTGCCATCGAGAGTTCGTATGTCGAACTCGAAGATGAAAAAGCAAGATACAATCTTGAAGTAACAAACAAGAAATCATCTTCGCTTCAAGCATGTGCGGAACAAGCATGCGCAGTATTATGGGGCGAACGCATTATTCGTTCTGACGATACTGGTCGTTCAACCAATATCTCGGGTTCACAACCCAATGGCGGTACCATCTATGCGATGGGAGACATCTGGTTAAGATGAGCTAGCATTGAGCTAGAGCAGTATCTTCTGTTGAAGCCTGCACTCATCAACCGCTCATACGTTGCATGCGTGTTTACTGTTCAATAAACACCAGCTTTATATCAATATACTGAGGGCTCGCTTATCAGCCCTAATACACTGAGGGCTCGCTTATCAGCCCTAATATAAACCGTAGACCGTAGACTGTAGACTCACATATATCTTACATATATCTTACATATATCTTACATATATCTTACATATAAAATACAATAAATATCTTTATATAAACCGTAGACCATAGACCATAGACTTACATAAAATATACATATGACATACATAAGATTACCATAAATATATGTTTACACAAACCATAGACCATAGACCATAGACCACACATGTCATCCATTGACCGTATCGCACCCCTAAGCGACATACATGTAGTTACTGCCAACGCATATATCTTTGAGTTACCTGAAGCTCAAGCCTTCAAGTTACTTGTGCGCGAAACGAGCAATTTATTTCCAAGGCAGATTTATTGGCTTTGGGTTTGGGTTCGGACGTACGAACCCAACTTGCAAAACAATCAAACATTTACGTATGCAAGTGACATTTTCCCCCACCTGTACGTTCACGTACCCCCTATTATTATTATTAGTGGTGACCGAGGACCATTCACCATAGCTCAGAGCTGAGCCGCTCTGCGCTCTGCGCATCTCGATCTGCCATGCCATGCCATGCCCTGCCCTGCCCTGCCATCTGATCTCGCTGGGGGGCGCGGGCGGGCGGGCGGGCGGGGGCGGGGGGTCGCCTCATGCCTCGACTGTTGACCATGACCCTTCGCTTCGGTTCGCCTTGAACTCTTGCCTCGACCTATCGTATGCCCCATCTCCCGCATGCTCGATCGTCGATGCTGACATCGAACGGTCAACGCAGAATCTCGATACCGTAGAGCGTAGACACGCGGAACGGCGGAAGGTGGAACGCGCAGTGCATTAGATATTGACACGAGGGCAACTATCTACGAATGGGAGAATAGCAAGGGTATCTCATGAAAAATATATATTCCCTAGTCGCGACTTTGCAACCAATGAATTGAAAATCATTTGTATATACAATTTATACATTCGCTAATAATAAAATATCTGCATAGGTTGAGCGTTTTTATAGTGTCACAGGCGAGGGTTCCTACAGCGCTACAGGTGGAACTCCTCCCGTCCGCTCGTCCACCAGCATCAGCATCAGCACCAGCACCAGCAGCATCAGCAGCACAACAGCGAGCGACCTCACGTCAGAGAGACTCAGACTGCAGACTCGAGAGCATTTTTTTTGGAACGAACAACGTCTCTCAAGCAAAATAGTATGCGTATAGTCAATTAGTCAAAAAGGTGTAAACAAACATAAAATTAATCTGTAAACACTATAGTATTTTCGTGTTATCCCGTAAAACTTGGTCAAAGCATATGAAATATGCAGCGCTCCCAATCATTGTTTCGGACTCGCGTTTTCAAGCGTTATTCTGAATATCTCAAACTGTGCGTAGGTGGTAACTAATACAGTTAGTAGCTATTACTGTAATAATCACGCTGAGATAGAATATGCGCGGTCAGTTTCTTCTATAACGTTGGAAACTTCACGCTGTCACCCTTACCAGATGGTATAGCCTCTGAAATATGCATTTTACTTGGAGAAAGCCCCCGCTAGCGTCCAGTCTCTCTTCTACAGTGAATACTTCCACATCGCGCGTGTTCTCTATCGCACAACTGCGGTTGCATCGGAAGGTATATCCACAACTTATTTTTCGAGGAAAGTACGGCGCGAAATCCGAGCGAAAAGTACCGCGTCACTCCGCATCTCACCTGCACCTTGGGGGTCGCGGCCGTGCCTCTCCCTCGCCTTGTGCTGTCGACCCCTCTTCTTCGAACGCCGTTGATCCATCTTCTGCGAGAAAGTTTTACGAAAGAAAATTTTCTTTGGAGCAGCGACAAGGAAATCGTTGGATCGAGGGTCTGTTGTGGAGTCAAGAGCTACCTCACGTCGACTGGACGAGGTACCACTTGCAGGTGTGTGGCGCCGCGAGTTGGTCATTAGCGTTTCTAATTTTCGTAGCGCTGATATTTTCTTACCATGTGTCATTAAACACACAGCAGAGGTAGCGAGCTCTTCGCATTTTTCAATTAACTAGCTTTCCGGCGACTATAGCATTCTGCGCGTTCTAGTGTAGGCACAGCATAGCCCATCTTGGCGCGCACCATGCGGAGCTCTGGCGGCCTTTGTTGCAGCCCAGTTTGCAAACGCGATACGCCTGGAGGACGACAGTTGAGGAACGGCATGTGGTAGTCTACCTCGTTGAACAGGTCATTTTCGTGGACGACGAGCACCTCACTCAAGCGCGCCTTGCCGAGGGCCTTCTCGAGAGTATCGCCGAATGGAACGGCTTCGGTCGCGCCATCTACCCCCATTCTTGCGGTGTGCACGGCCACGAGGGCGAGCACTTGGACCTCGCGTCGTTCGCTGCGATGATCGGTACGCCGAACCGCTTGCACCTTCGCAAAACGATGGTTTCAAGTTCTTGTCCACAGTCGCTTACACGTTCATGTCCACGGTGTTTACCCTACGGCACAGCATCGAGGCGGTGAGCACGTTTCAGTTGTGCTCGCCAGTGTGTTATCCCTGACTTGTTGCATATTTAGAGGAGCAAGAGCGTTACCGAGTTGCGTTCGCATGAGCTGTGCCTGCCAGGCGAGGCGAAGCGTATCGGGATATCCGCGGAGGTCTTCAAGCCTGCGCAGGCCCGTCTTACACGTGAGGATCTCGACTACTACGACTTCATAATCGCCTTGGTAAAACCTCACACTGTGCAAGCAAACAGTCAATATGGGATACTAGCGAAACAAAATGCTCTTCCTTTTCAGCACTCCCTCGCCGGCTATCCGTTTTCAGCACTCCCTTCCCGTCGAAGTCTCGCCGGCTATGTGTTTCCAGCAGTCTCTTCTCGAATAAGTCTCGGTCGCCATGCATTTTCAGCACCCCCTTCCCGTTGAAGTCTTTTCGGCTAAGCGTATACAGCACTTCTTTTCAGCGAAGTTTCTATGCTATGCGTCACCAGCATTTATATTCCCGTGAAGTATCGCCAGGTGTCATACCATGCAAACGGTGAAGGCTGCCAGCGCCTCTGAAAAGTGCTTTCTGCCTGCCACGTGTTGTTCTCACACCTCTTATTTGCTTCGGGGAGCTTTCGCAAGCAAACTTTGGCGCGAGGTCGTTGATAGGTCCACGCTTTGCAATTAGCTTGAATCATTTCTGCTAGATCACCACACATATATGGGCGGATGTTTCACAGATTTGCGTGTTCCTCGTGGAGTTGAGGGTTGGTGAGTGGCGCCACTGTCCCCTGGTGTGTGCCTTGAGCGTGACTGCTTCGTGGCTCGGGGCGCTGGTGCGCAGAACGCCGACCTGTGCGCAGATATCCTGCGTTGTGTAGAGGAGGACGAGAAAGAGTATTATGAACGTAAAGTGTTTCCACTGGCGAGCTTCAAGAGCTGCTGCACAGACGAGGTGCTGCTGCGCGAAGGCGGCACGGCGCTCTTAAAGGTGCGACCCAGAGCTTATGAGCTGTTTACTTATTCACCAGCATCCAGGCTCCTTAGCGTGCTTCTCCGTTACCATGCGTGCGGAAAGCCATACGTTCAAGATCCAACTGAGATTACCTCAGATTTACTATGTTCTCAGAGATGCCTGCGCGAAACAATGGAGCCAGAATTAGTTCAAGCACGAAATCAAAACGATATTCCCTCATTAGGAACCAGGTGCGCCGCTGTCACGCCCGTGCTTAAGGTTCCAAGTGTGCCAACCGGCTTTGAGGGCTTTCAGTGTTACACCGTAACGTCCATGCTCTAGGGACTTGGTTTGCCGACGAAATGTTCTGACTTGGGGGAGTAGACGTGACAACGTAACGTCCCTGCTGTAGTTGCTGGGTATGCCAGCGTAACATCCGTCCTTTAGGGGTCAACTATTCCAAAGTTGCGTTTGCCCAGATGTACCCTTTGAATGGTATCTTATGCCAGAATTGGACAGCGCAAACATCGGTATGAAGAAGAGTGCAATTATGCTATATCCGCATGCACTCGTATACGCTTAAACATGGTGTTCTTGTTTTTGTGAATTGCGGCACTTTCTTGTTTTGGGCCCTGCTATCAAAAGCTTGGCGAGTTGCATGTTCATCCTGTTAGGCGTACTGCCGTGCATGTCAGCGAAAACGTCATTCGGCGAATTTGAACCATTTCCCTCTATGCAGTGAGAGATTGCAAACTATTTGTTGGTGTGGCTGTCCAGTGCTTCCCTTGACGAATGGCAGTTGATGGTAAACTGCATCCTCATTTCCACTGCCGGCCTTTTCACCTATTTGGTGGAAGCTTACCCCGAAGATCTCGAGCAACAATGGCTAGAGTAACAATGTAGGGACGATGATGCTTGGGCAAAGCATGGATGCTGGAGGAGAAAATGGAATTCGCAACAGTGTAAGCATGCCGCCTTTTAGTCTGCAGATACATCCAACTGATTGTTAAAGTTCTTAGCGATGCATGCCAACTTGTGCATTCAACTGATGATTCCGAAATACACTGAACGTTTGCATGTTATTAATCATCGTTGACTCAAATGTCCCTGGACATGAATGTGTGGTTAAATTTATACCACAGTGCATGAGAGACCTTTCAGCAAGATTCATTGTCCGACTGAAATAGGTGGATTTCATATAGTTAATCCGAGTGGGAGGCTATAGGTATCTGGGTTGTGAAGACGTCGTCAAGTTATCAAGTCCGATCCTAACATGTTAGATTTTAAAAATTCGACATCATGCGCCATTTTATTTGCTTCTCAAGCGCAATAAACGAGTGGGCTTCATTCATGTGCCGCTTTCTCCAATGCGGACTCGAGCAAGAGTGAAGAATGCCAGGAGCTATCACAAAGACAAATGTACAGCTACGTTGCTCAAACTTTACAGTTAGCCAGTGCGTGTGATTATCGGCAAGTGGGCAACATTCAATGCCTCATACTCAATTAACTATACGAGTAGCATGCATGTGTGTGCCTATCGAAAGTACACGCAGCGCCTTCCGGAATGTTCGAGGTTCACGGATGGGAGACGTAATATATATTATTATATGGGTTTATATTATTCTGGTACCAAATTTTGATTGTTCCCGGAACAATCAAGTTAGGATATATATTTCAAGAACAATGAATATTCCCGTAGCAAATTTTGATTGTTCCGGGAACAATTAACATTTGGTATAGAAATATATACATTCTTATATTTTACGAGAACATTGAATATTCCCGGTGCAAAAGTTCATTGTACTGGAAACAATCAAAACATTTATATATTTCATGTAGCATGTCGATTTTTACGAACAAATTAATAACCCTATGATTTGACGACAAGTGAGAAATTAATTTCAGTTTCAAGTCCAAAATGATCGGAGTGTTGCGTTCGATATGTCAAAATGTTCCCATATGTCACCTCATATAGTGCGCGCATTTGCAACCCCATCGACCGAGCATGTCGATTTTTACGAACAAATTAATAACCCTATGATGTGGCGACAAGTGAGAAATTAATTCCAGTATTGATATATCAAGGTTCGGTATCGGTGACTTGAAAACTGAAAATCACAATTATCAATCGATTCCGATTGTCAGCTACATGGTATCAATTAATTCGAATATTGCATGCTAGGAACCGATAAATCGATTTATCAGATCAATCGATATCAAGTTTGATATCAACACAACCGAGGTGCAAAGACCTGAAAGTCTTGCCTAGCTAAGCACTGGACAACTAAATATTGCCACAGCTAAATGTTGCTGGGTAACTAATTCATGAAATAAAACTATGGATGGCATAACATATAACATAAAACTATGGATGACCTTGTGATATATACAACATAAAACGTGCATGACCCATCTACACATTACTTTAACTATGCCCATTGGTATCTTCCCTAGCGGGGTATGATTCCGCTTGTATGCCTAACCATTCTTTATGCAGGGTTGGTATGCACTGCACCAGGATTAATTTCTTATCACATATTCACTGTCTGGCCGTTCGTGTGTTCAGTTATCTGAGTCATCACTGCTAGACTGCCGCTCCCATGCAGACTTTGCCTTCCTAGGACGGCCCCGTTGCTTCTTCCTCTTCAGGATGGCAAGACTCTTCTCAGCTGGCACTTGAAAGTCACCCTCAGCGACACCCCGCGCAAGAACATGCTTGCACTTGCACTTTTTCCGGTATCGCGGGCAGGAGCAATCATAACAGACATACTTGCAGACAGGGGTTTCAAGCTTCTCCACCAGATAAAAGTGGCTCAACACTTTCATAGATTCCTCTAAAGCCTTGCCTGAGAGTGCACCCTTAGGATCTCGTACCGCATGCCGAAATAAGGAAGCCTGCTTTGCCATGGCTCGCTGCACACTAGCAACCCCCGAGGCACCTACGTTCTTCTTGCTAGGGTCAACATCCATCTTTTCACACACACGCTTGAAGTAATGCTCGGCAGGGATGAGGATCACCGTAGTACCCTGCGCCCTGAGTGCACATTGCATCAGGAAGGACTCGCCCAGCAGCTGCGCATTCCGCCAGTCACAATTCTCAGGCACGGGATCCGACTGCCACTGCTTCTCGGGCTGGCGCTGCATGCTCAGCGCCTCATTCCGCAGGTACTTCGTCAACGTCGGGATGTACGACGTGACGACCTCCCGCTTGTGCAATGTGCTTCTCCTCGCCACGTCCGGGTTCTTACCCTCAATCGCAGCTTGTGTCATTGGGACAAGCGGACGGGCATATGCAGCACACCACCTTCCCTTCCAATACGTCTTGGGATCCGCGACGTCAGGGACCTTCGCATCCTCAGGGATGTCGTCATCCCCAAGCATCAACTGCGTCACGAAACCTGCTGCCTGCGGGTAGTACTCATTCACGAAACCTGTAGCGAAACGTGGGTTCTCGCTCACCACAAACCGCAGGAACTCTTCCATCACAAACTCGAAGACATCCACCCAAGGATACATGGCCATCGTCTTCAACATGGACTTAATCTGTTCCCTTTCCTCGTCAGTTCGCAGCAACATGTGTAGGGTTGCACCCTTCCTTGTCAGGTTGCAAACCACGAGATGCATAAAACAGTTCAACCAAGTCCAGCCTGTGGTAGAACTCAATGTGCCCGCAGCGTTCCCAATCGCATCTGCGCTATCACTTTCACCGAAGTTAAGCTTCCCTTCAAAGTGAAAAGGGTCCCCCATCGGAAACTCCTTAACCGCGTACTCCAAGAGCACTTCCAAGATCCAGGTGTAAAACTGCTCACTCTCTGACGACACAATGCACATGGCTTCGAGCTGAAACGTGCTACTAGCATCCACGGTGCCAACAGGCTCGACAGGATACCCATTCCAGTTCACCTTGTGTTTCCCATCAAGGGATAGGAAGCCTCCATGAATCATGGAGCGACTGCGTGCAAAGTTACGCAGGAACTCGCGACACGTGAAGATGATTAATATTTTTTCCGTGTCCTCTTCCACCACAGGACAGGCAGGCCGAGATTCAGTCGCTGGAGCACTAATGGAAAAGATAGACGCGTCGTCGAAATCGTCGGAACTCTTCACCTCAGAATCCTTCAGGGTCTCCACTATCTCAATCAAACCGCCATACGTGTTGCGCTTGCCCTCACGCAACAACGTAGCCTTGTTGTTCGCCACGTAGGTGCGCAATTGAGCCAAGGAGGGCTCGACAACCGTTCCAGATAGGAGACCTGTGCTGCGTAACATGTCCACAAGGTCTTTTGCTGCTGTGGTACCCAGGGACACGTGCTCTTTCAGCTTTGGGATGAGAAGTGGATGAGGGCCACGTCCATTATGCTTCTGGACATGGTTGTGCTCGCCAACCTGCACAGCAAATGCATTTCCGCTCGGTGTCATGAACTATGCAAACTACGTATACAGAAACGTTCAACAATATACGTAATTTCGTTATATTGACATCTGAAACTACTTACCTGTTTCGTCACGTGTTGCGCGTTGCGAGTTTCCACGCGTAACTTCACACAACAACCTTGCATGCCGCAGCGCTTCTCACTGTAGGAAAACGTTTTGGCAACGTACTTCCTTCCCGCTATCCATTTTCCACAACCATCAGTCGCGCACAGCTGTGAAAGAAACGCTGCGTTTTCCAGATCGGTGGAGTGCCTTCCAATCTCTCTCCACTGAAGCGCATTTTTTCGGCTATTCCTACCAACGCTTTCCGATAGATCAACCGGTTCGTCCTCGGCATGGCCGTCGACGTTTGCCCCTCCTCCTGAGGAAACCGCATCACAAAACACGAACTCCTGTGCAAACAACTGCTCCTCCTCGGTCGGCGAAGTCCCCTCACGCCTAATATTCTCCGAGTCTGTGACAGCAGGTCCATTCGTCCTCTCCGTGTCCGGGTTTGTGAGTATGGGCGTCTCCAGTTGAGTTCCAGTTTCAGGTCCGCGACAACCCTGCGCTGCCTCGTCACCACGGGCACGACGAGCGGTCCGATAACGCTGCCGCCCACCCCTACTCCTGCTCCTGGTAGACCCATGTCCAGGTTCGGGAAGTTCCTCACCAAACGCAACAGTTGCACTACGGGTTCTTCGGAGAATGAACTGAACCATGCCTAGGTAGCTAGATAGGTACGACGGCTAGAGTTTGCAGTCGGAACCTGATTTTCGAAGGCAACCGTGTTGACAACGAGCGCAATTCCCGCGCTTCATTGTTCCAGGAACAATTAACTTCCGATGCGCCCGTGTCATGCATGGATTGTACCGGAGATCCGCGCATGCATCGAGGTGTCATGATTTGCACCGGGAATAATCAAAATTTGGTACCAGAATAATTAAAACCTTTATTATATATTAGTCAAGCCAAACAGCGGAAACAGTCAGACGCTGAAGAAACGAAGGCTAAGATAAGATAATAAAATACAGTGAGTGCTTTATTATCGGTGCGGACTGTGAAGTGCTGACTGCCTACGTGGCACCTCGGGGCGAGGGGTGAAACAAGAGAGGCTGCTCAACCCCACCTTACAGGGGGGGTGAAAGTCAGTGTCCCCATGATTCACAGCACTTCTCGTCTGGTTGGGTCGTCATCGTGACAAGGTAAAAAATCGACATCGGATCCAATGTGGAACTCGGTCATTTTTGTCGCATGGGTGGTCATTTCTGTCGTTGTCGCAAGAAAAAATGCGTGTCGCAGGTCAGAAAAGAGAATCTTCAAAAAAACACGTGAACTTTGTTTTTTTCCTTAAAGGGGTAAATAATGATTACACAAAAAAAGGTGGAGGGGCGAAAAGACATCATCGAAACACTGTCAAGATTGCCCAAAAATTTTCATGGAAAATTTTGATCTTCGGCTTTGTCAAAAGCCTTTGGAAGATACGCCAGTCCTCCATCGACTATTTGTATTCCATCGATTGTTATTGTATTGCATTTCCAAATCAATTCAAAATTTTGTATTAGACTTATCGAAAATAATCTAAATAAATAATTTGGAGCTCGTCTAGCATTACTGTGCCTGTCGGGTTAGGGTCGATTCCCACATGGCTACTGACTGGCGTATTGTTATTTTGCAGAATCTCCTGCGTTGTCGACGATTGGAGTCCCGAGTCCCATTTTGTTTTAGGTTCATTTGTGCGTTCTGCCGGCTGCTATTGGTTGCGATCCGATTCACATATGACTGCGTGTTTACTATTCAATGACTAACTCTGCATATACGCCTGCAGTAACTGCGGTGAATGCGGCCGACTTCGAAGTCAGATAGTTCGAAAACTTAGAATTGTAGGCATATTATCGTTTACAGAATAAGTTAATGTTGTCGGGGTTAATAACGTGATAACAGTGGCGAATATTGTAATAGTATGTTTAAAAGGTTGTAAACTGCAGTGCTATTTGGCATGCTTGTCATCTTGCTCTCGCTGTGCTTTAACACCGAGTGTGAAATTGCTGCGATGATTGTGTTGAATGTTACTTAGGCCGATTACCCGACTGTTATTTTAGTATTTTAATATTGCAGGATATTCTTAAAGTGGTTTTTTTTTAGGGAGTTTTTGATAAGATTTTGCGACAAAAATGACCGTTGGATAATTTGTGTCGCAGGCTGCGACAAAAAGCACCAGATGGCAATTTGTGTCGCAGCTGTGACAAAACAGCTTACGACAAAATGACAACTCGTGCGACAAAAATGATCTGCTACCATCCAATGTGGCACTACAGCTGTGTGAACTGAAAGTGTCCGCCACACAGTCGCGTCTACTGCTCGCGTGCATTCAGAACGATAATATGATTCGGAAATTAGCTTGCACTATTAGGGCTAGATAAGCGAGCCCTCAGTATATAATATAAAATAATAGTAAACGCTGTGTTATAGGACGGTAACACACGCGTAAGATAATAGCGGGGATGAGTGCAGACTTCTGTGAGAAGATGCTCCCTCTAGCACAACGCTAGCTCATCTAAATACCATATGTCTCCCATCGCATAGATGGTACCGCCATTGGGTTGTGAACCCGAGACATTGGTTGAACGACCAGTATCGTCAGAACGAATAATACGTTCGCCCCATAATACTGCGCATGCTTGTTCCGCACATGCTTGAAGCGAAGATGATTTCTTGTTTGTTACTTCAAGATGTATCTTGCTTTGCCATCTTCGAGTTCGACATACGAACTCTCGATGACAGGTGTCATTCAAGTCTTTCCTTGAATAATGACAGATGATGTGACTTATCATCTGACGACATGTACAGTCATAGTCGACCGTACTGACGACTGTCTGTCATTATAATATATAACATGACTCGACATGACATGACATGCCATGGTATGACATGTCTGACAGGTATGACACGTATGACATGTATGACACATATGTCATCGGTCATGACCCTGACAGATCTCCCCTCTTAAAAGAGTTGTGACCTCACAACGGGCATACCTTTGTATATGTCTTTGATGTCATTGTTGTTGTTGCTTTTGCTGGTACCAGTCTTCTTACACCGATTTGAGGCGTCCCTCATGGTGTTTTTTAGGTTATTGGGGGGAACTGAGTCCACTTTAGTCCCTCACCTTGGCATGATGCCTTACAGTTCTTAGGATGTAGCCCCCTTTGAATTGCGTATCGTATTTCAGAGTGACGTTTCAAGGTTCAATGAATTGCGTTTCGTGATACAGATTGACGCTGGATTACTGATTGATCCACACGTATCGTGCGTCAGAGTGACGATTCAAAGTATCCGAAGTATACGTTACGGATTATTGCGCTAGCCGTCGTCGCTTTTGCGAACGATGATCCCACGATTTAACGATTTATAATCGAACGATTCTCGGCCTGATATAGTGCACCCAACCCTTCCTCCCCTCCTTAAGCTACTTTGGAGGATCACAGGCGGCAACGGGGAGCCCGTGTTTGTTTCCGGAGTTATTTCACCGGGGGCTTGTTTTAATGCAAACAGAGTGGCCCTGCTTAACGGGATTGGACTTATAATCCTTTACCCGGTCTGCTCACTCTTGATTATTGGTCCAGTACGCACGCTTTGACGAACATCTGTCGCGATGAGTGAGAATGGATTCGCCACGTACTAATGTGAAATTTATTTAGTCATGTTTGTCAAGCACAACTTAGGATCACAACTCCGTCTACCTCAGTCGATGTCTCCGGTAGCTTCGGATGACTGGCCACAGAATCCGATGACAAACCACGGTCTTGGCAAAGGTAGCATTAGCAGTTTTTCACAGATATTGGTACCCGCATATGCGTATCTGTGTAAGGGTATGATTTATACAAGGCTCACTACACCTTAGCAAGGAAGGATCAATTCCTGCTCCTGTCATATCAATTTGATGCAGGGTAAAAATGTTAGGGATGTAACCCTGCAGTTCTCGGGATGCAGCCCTGCAGTTTTTTGGGATGCAGCCCTGCAGTTCTTGGGATGCAGCCCTGATATATAAACGACCGATCGACGAAAACCCTTTAGGTACATGTTTCCACGGCCTGATTATTATTTGGTCGGCAATTATTGGCAAAAGTCATCGGCTATCAGCTTTTGACTCAGAAGCCACAATGTTATAGAAGCTGCGACCTATTGTAACCATATGCGGCAGTTATGCCTTCAGCATACGTAGACAATATGATTATGTGGAACTTATAATCCCACTTAAGTTGCATCATGATAAATTTATCCAGGTGTTAACAAGTGTTCAGGATTTGATAAGGGGTTGACGCCCCACAGGCCAAAGATCACTATCTCGTAAGGCTCGCCTTAAGTGTGCGGCTTTGAGGATCAGCGTCTTGGCGAGGCACAGTCATGATGCTTCCTAGTCCACAATGGAGCTGGAAATGAGAATGCTCAAGATATCCGAAGACAGGAAGGCTTTTGGTTGGCCAGAGTTGCTGTCTAGATGCTTAACCTCGGTGGGGTTGCATTCGGATACAAACTGTGCAACCATGCATGTGACTTATACATTGGTGTATGACTTTGATGAATTGTCTCTTGTCATGAACCTGGAAGAAATGACGGGCAAATAGCTAGAGTGGCGGATCTCACTCACTCGGCTTTGCTGTTATGGAATTCGATGCCTGATGGCACAACTGGCAATCCTTTGCTCAGATGCTTTCCTTAAGACATTGGCAACAACTTGTGTGCCAGCTTCTCTAGATTTGGGGAGAAACCATGGATCAACAATTCATCAATCAAAACACATGTTACCAAGGTTGATTCAACGAATCCTTCAACTCTTGAATTTCGACAATCAGCATCTCAGGCTGTTGACGTCAAAGTGATGGTCGTAAGCTTACAATATAGCTTATTCACATTTGAAAAACCATCGTTCTCCTATGCCAGTGCCCTTCATATAATATGATAGAGCCGGAGAAATATGCATTTATGATTTCTTCATGATGAACTTCATGTGTCAGCAAGTCAAATAAGACTTCATTTGATGTCTTCAGTCGGCATGATGTACCGTGTCATCAACTTTATGGCTGCTATATACAGATGCTGGAACTTTTGATAAGATTTTTAATCTTCCAAGCAAAATTACAATGATGTAAATCAATATGTGGCAAGCAGCTGTATGAAGAATGAATGAATCTATACTCCTTCCTCCCCCTTTTAAAAGATGGAGAATGCTATTCAATCATTATGTCATGTGAAAATGGTCTCAGTAATCAGACTGAGATTACTCATCGAATGCTTTCGAGGTAACAATGTCAATATGAACATTGATTCTCTCTACGTCATATTGGCAATATGCCTGACGTTTTTGAATGTGGCAAATGCCAGATGATGTCAAATGGAGTCGTTGGGTTGCAGCCCACATACTTTGTCAGTTCAGGGTCACTATAGTGTGCCCAACTTAGACAATGATTCTGGATAATGATTGCCATAATGAACAATGAAATCAGTGATGGTACCGAAGTTAACTTTGGTATCGAAGCTAATGGAGAGTCAATTAAGAAGTGTCTGTAATGACAACAACTTACTACGAGTTGTATTTTCGTAGTTGATGGATGGCTGACATGTCATTTCATTATTATGATTAGAACATGGCATTGCCTAGTGATATGTGTATATTCTTCACCATATGATCACTTATCTCAATGGTGCCCATTTTATTTTTGGGCAAACACTATTCAGAGACTTGTTATGATAAAGAAGTATGAATGAAGAATGTGTCATTTCAATCCGATAGAATTGTGACTTGTTTATGACTATAAAATTTCTGTCACTTTCCAGAATGAGGATGAACTGCGCTTGGAAACCGTATGCAGATTGCGGGTTCGAGTCCCGACATGGCTTTTCCAAGACTTCGTGGCCTAATGGATGAGGCAACAAATTTCTAAACATTCCAGAATGAGCTTTCAAAGAGTCTTTATTCCTCAATGAAGCATGCTTGCCTTAGGGCTGTTCCATTTATTGTCGTAGGGGGTGGATTTCCATTTTTTGTCCGGGGGTGGGGTCGAGAGGTTGTGTTGTCCGTGGGGTGGGTGGGGTCGAGAGGTGCAGGTGTCCGCTGGGTGGGTGGGATCCTGGGAATCGGTCACGTGTCCGTGGGGTGCGCGACGCGACTCGCCAGTTGTCCGGGCGGGGGCGGGGTCCGACGTTGGCAGCTTGGCACCGCCGCTCTGATTGGTGCTCCAAGGGTCCAGCTGGAGCGGCAGCGGCATCTTGCCTGGGGTGCCTTCATGGCCCCATAATTGTATGCCATGCGATGGCATGGTCGATCACGTCGGTGTCACAATCGAATGAACTTTGACCACCCTAATACCTGAAGCCGTTTATACAAATTATCTTACAAATTATCTGCAGCGGAGACTCTTACGAGAAAAACGTCGGACAGGCCAACTTTATTTCTCGTGTTTAAATCCCATAATGTCGCAAACGTGTACTATGGAGAGCGTGCTTGGCTGTGGGCTTTTACAGCCCCACGTTGCTGCCTTCAAGAATGAAGGCTTTACCGTTGAGATCTTAAAAGGTCACATTCCCGATGAGGACCTAGAAGAGCTTGGTCTCCCAGCTCTGGCCATAGCCGCCTTTCGCTTGCGTATATGGGCTTTGAGCAAGCTTGGCGACGAGATGTTCCACGAGAAGAACGATGGTGTCAGCTCAATCGAACTATTGGAACGGCGTTCGCCCAGCATAAGGACTGCTTTGACTTTGACCAGTGAAGATCTGAAGAAAATATTTAAGCGCATGGCAACGCGCCGTGTCTTCCTCAATGCTCTTCAACAGGAGCTTGCCAAAACGCCTGCAACACGTGCGTGGGCGCACCTTGCATTCGAAGATCTTCGATATCGCTTGCTTAAACATGGTTTTCGTAGTTTGATCTGTTTCAAATAAATGTTCTTCTCAGTCCCAACAGACACCGTTGACAAGTAAAAGTTCTTGTTTGTTTCGCTTGTTTCCACAGGCATCTTCTTGTATTCCTCTGCTTCATACTATTTTTCTCTGATCTTGCCTTTGCTTTCCGAACTGAAACCCCATCTCTTTCGTGTGTTATTATGCCTCCCGCAGTTCTTCGCGCGAATTCTCCAGGAGTCGCAAACCTTCCTTCTGGGACAACAACAACAACTGGGACAACACCATCGACTGGTGCGTGCCCTCGTCGGTTTCCACTCCTCGCTTGTGCGTCTCGCTTCACATCATCTTCCTTGAAGCAATTCATATTGCACGCAACTGCCGTTCCTTGCACGGGTACCTTATCGCGCCCAGTCCATTGCTCTGAGCTATCTGTCTGCTATTCACGGTTGTTTGACTAGGTGGCGCGAGTATCCTGCCGGAGTCAGCAGCTACGACTCCGATTGAAACAGCCAATCTGGCAGGTAAACATAATAGTAGGTTACATGTTTGCTGTGGTAAACATCCCATGCTTGCTAGCACGTATGAAATTGTTCACCAGGCGGCCGCAAGTTTGTGAACCGCGCGCGATGGCAGCGCACGTTTGTGTATTGGCCGGGGCCATGAAAGCACCCCAAGCAAGATGCCGTTGCCGCTCCAGCTTGATATGCTATTCACGGGTGTTTGACTAGGTGGCGCGAGTATCCTGCTGGAGTCAGCAGCTACGACTCCGATTGAAACAACCAATCTGGCAGGTAAACATAATAGTAGGTTACATGTTTGGTGTGGTAAACATCCTGTGCTTGCTAGCACGTATGAAATTGTTCACCAGGCGGCCGCAAGCATTGTGAACCGCGCGCGATGGCAGCGCAAGTTTGTGTATTGGCCGGGGCCATGAAAGCACCCCAAGCAAGATGCCGTTGCCGCTCCAGCTTGACCCATCGCTGAATTGGCCCCCTATTATATATGTTTGGCGCACCTGCAGCTCACGGGTCACGGCCGAGGGTGCTGCTTGGCAATAGGGAACGCTGCGGCCGACGGTGACATGGAGCAAGTGCCTCATGGACCGGCAAGTGGCAACACTCGTGTGGAGGCAGCTTTAGCCGCTGCTAGGGAAGTGAAACAAGCTGCTGCAAATAAAACGCACATTCCCACGGCTAACTCCCAGAAAGCCAAATATGACAAGCCAGCGTGGGCTCGTGCCGTAGATTCTCATCTCACTGTGAAGGGTAGTGTCGCCGTATCCAAGAAACATCAACTTGCTATCTCCGGTCTATTTCATTCTCAAGGTGGGACTTCTAATGCTACTGCCATACAAGCGAATGAGCTGGTAAAGAATTTCCCTAAAGCCGCAGCAGCAGGACTTCAGTTATACACTGCCTCTCAAATCAAGAGTGCTGTAGGAAACAGACAGCCCTATTTCGAGTTCTGGAACAAAGAAATCGAAAGAATTGCAAAGGAGTATGCAGACAAGAAGCTGAAATTGGACAAGCTCGTGATAAGTGGCAGAGTAGATGCTGCTTGGAAGGCACAAGGCCTTCCTGCAGTGTTGAGGTCAGCAGCCGCTCTTGACAAGGGTGAGGAGGAGTATTCGGAAACTGTTAGCAAGCACCTCAAAAACTTGGATGTGCTTTGTGAGCATCTGCAAACTCAAAATAGATCCCTCCAGTCTCACAAGGACGTCTTCGAAAAGGATGTTCGCAACATGGCGGGCACTCACAAGTCTAGCGCGAAGGAGCTTATCGCAGCCCTAGAAAGGGAATGTAAATCTGTGCTCGAAAATATAGGAACCAGTTGTGAGGCTCTTAGGAAACAGTTGAAGCGCGAGGCGGATGCAAAAGTGAAGCGCTCATCAGGATCTGGAAAGAGTACAACAGAGAAGAAGAGGATGTTACCCTCGGACACCTTGAAGAGAATATCTGACGGAGTGAGTGCCCGGAGCTTGAAGCGCAGTCGTAAAGTGGACGCTTTACCAACTGCTGCCAACAGGCCAACCAGGACGGCAGCTAATACAGCAAGTAAAATCATTGAGAACATGGACTTGACCACCGATGACAAGGAAGTCGACGATGATAACGAGACTGAGTATGTCATAGAAGAAGGTAAGCAAATATCCATCGAAGTGACCACTATATCTTCCATATCCACCAACTATTTTGATGCCATTTGACCATATGAAACCATGTTCATGTGCCATGTGCATCACACAGACGGCGATGTCGAGAGTGATCCTGAATAAGACCAGCCAGAAGAGGAGGAGCACGAGGAGGAGGAGGAGGAAGATGATGATGTGGCAAATGAGGAGGAGATCATCAAGTCACTGGCTGTGGAAGGGAAAGCCTTGGCTGTACGGAGTGACGGAGACGAGGTTTTCCTCTTCATCACTACTGATGGTATCAAGGAGGGTGCAAAGCGTGTCCCTGGAGGTTTTCTTCGGGAGCTTGCGCCGGGTGCATCATATGGCCGGAATGCCAAATTGAAGCGGAACGAGGTTCTCTTCGGTGCGGACAACGAAACTCAGAAACGAATCTTGCAGGGCAGTGTTTTGGCGCACCTGCAGCTCACGGCAACTCAATCTGAGTGCAGGGCAGTGTTTTGGCGCAGCTGCAGCTCACGGCAACTCAATTTGAGTGCCGGGCAGTGTTTTGGCGCACCTGCAGCTCACGGCAACTCAATCTGAGTGCCGGGCAGTGTCTGGCGCACCTGCAGCTCACGGCAACTTAAATCTGGAGTGCCGGGCAGTGTTTTATGCAGTTTCATGGCAACTTAATCTGAGTGCAGGGCAGTGTTTTGGCGCACCTGCAGCTCACGGGCAACTCAATCTGGAGTGGAGGGCAATGTTTAGGCGCACTTGCAGCTCACGCAACTCAATCTGAGTGCCGGCAGTGTCTGGCGCACTCCAGAAATTACGGCAACTCAATCTGAGTGCTGGCAGTGTCTGGCGCACCTGGCAGCTCACGGCAACCTGGACCTGGAGGCAGGGCAGTGTTTCTGGGCGCACCTGCAGCTCACGGCAACTCAATCTGAGTGCAGGGCAGTGTTTTGGCGCACCTGCAGCTCACGGCAACTCAATCTGAGTGCCGGGCAGTGTTTTGGCGCACCTGCAGCTCACGGCAACTCAATCTGAGTGCAGGGCAGTGTTTTGGCGCACCTGCAGCTCACGGCAACTCAATCTGAGTGCCGGGCAGTGTTTTGGCGCACTTGCAGCTCACGGCAACTCAATCTGAGTGCCGGGCAGTGTTTTGGCGCACCTGCAGCTCACGGCAACTCAATCTGAGTGCAGGGCAGTGTTTTGGCGCAGCTGCAGCTCACGGCAACTCAATTTGAGTGCCGGGCAGTGTTTTGGCGCACCTGCAGCTCACGGCAACTCAATCTGAGTGCCGGGCAGTGTCTGGCGCACCTGCAGCTCACGGCAACTCAATCTGAGTAGGGATATTTTGAGCGTTGAAACAACCCAGTGACGCCATAGACTATGTAGATTCATTGAGTGATTGGGGAGGTGGCATGTCTAGGTATGAAGCCGGAAAGTTTAAACGACACGAATGGCAAACTACAATTGAGTTGGGATCCTTCATCGTTTTGGACGACGATCATATAACTGTCGCTCATACATGGACTTCTACAGCGGGCCCCATGGACCTCCGCACCAGTGACATTTTCAAGTGTGCCTTTTCCAATCGACAACTTCAACGATTGCTTGCGGGTGAAGAGCAAGTGGTGGAGAAAACCACTGGCGGAGACAATGGGTTAGATGAAATGGCGATGGATGCTGAAGGTGCTGGGCTGGCAGTGGACGGTGAAGGTGCTGGGCTGGCAGTGGACGGTGAAGCTGCTGAGCTGGCTATGGACGGTGAAGCTGCTGGGCTAGCAATGGACGGTGAAGTTGCTGGGTTGGTAATGGACGGTGAAGCCGGTGGGGTGCAGTGGACGGTGAAGAAGTTGCTGGGTTGGCAATGGACGGTGAAGCTGCTGGGCTGGCAATGGACGCTGAAGTTGCTGGGCTGGCAGCGGTTGGTGAACCCTGGGCTGGCAATGGACGGTGGCTGCTGGGCTTGCAGTGGACGGTGAAGCTGATGGGCTGGCAGTGGACGGTGAAGCTGCTGGGCTGGCAGTGGACGCTGAAGCTGCGAAAGTGGGTGTGGTCTCCATGGACGTCACTCTGAATCCAACGACAGGCGTAAGTGCACAGTGTGCTACCCCTGCACGATCAGTGCCTATGGCAACAGAAACAGGCGGCAATGATATCGAGCTGCCTTTAAACTAATCACTCCCATTACGAAACCAACACTGCACATGGGGGCAGGGATTGCATTTTGCAGTCTTGCCCCTGTAGTGGGAGTAGATCGTGAAGCGTTCTATACACTAGCTTTCAGTGATGAAACATTTGCACGGCTAGGGATACTTGCACTGAAAAATTGTGCTAAGTCTACCAGGTGGTTAGATGCTCAGACAAATAACGTCGTTGGCGGTGACCCAATGTGGCTTGATCTAAACCATTGCCCAATGGCTTGGAACGATGCTATCTATGCTTTGGCAAAGGCAGCTTCTTTTGGATCTATATTTAGTGAGGCTATTCTACTGATTACTGATCTTTTCAAATCCGATTTCTTGGTACCACTATCTACTGCATGGGCTGTTTACCGCGCTTTCAAGCTTGAATATCACCGCAACTCTGACAATCCACCAAAGTTCTACTACCAGGCTAAGTCAGCTTTCGAACTGTTCAGTCGACATCTTCCTGTCGTGTTACTGCGAGTGATGCGTCCAAATAAACCGCCTGTAATGGGTAGTTCGATGCAAATGTATCTGGTCCGTCGAGAACCAGGTGTCAATTGGAATCATTTGATTGAGGGATTGGGATGGCCGCGTGCTCAACATTGGTCAACCGAGGCAATGAAGGAGAAGTTCGAGACATTGGTGCCGGCAGCTCTGGAGTGTGCTGATTCGGAGCGGGATAAGCAGTTCTTGAAATGCGTTTTGACTAGTTTAACATCTCGTACATTCATGCAGAATGTTTTATATGCTGGCAACAGGAATCAATCATTGAAATCTGCAGTGACGAAGGGGGTGGTGAACTTATCACGCTGGAATGCTATCTTCCAGGAGCATGAAGTGGGTGGGAGTCCGAAGGACTTACGGGCAGCACGCAAGGAGAGGGATGATGTCATTGTTGTCCGTGCTCCAGGACAAGGCAGGAAGTTGAAGGCTGACGAACACCCTGCGTTTACAACGATTCTAAAGGCGCTGTTTGATTGCTTTGTGGATGGCAGTGGTGGTTTGGAGTCTCACCCTCGTTTGATAACGGAGGTATTGTTTCGTCAGAGCTCTGGATGGATGAACATGCCTCGGGCAGTGGCTATTATCAATGAGCACTTCCAGATTCCAGTGAGTATCAGCTGTGCATATACGTACAGTGAAAACTACAGAGCAGGGACAGCACAGGCCAAGCGGCGCCATGCGGGTCGAGGGATCAATCCAGGCATCAGCTTGCAACGCTCGACAAGGGATGGGAATTCGCACGAGAGTAGAAATGCTCATTTTGCCACAGCTGATATGAACTACTCCTACAATGATTATTTGGATGATGCATATGGTGCAGTTCTGGCGGGAGATGCTAAAGCTAAAACTCACACGGACGTGGCACCTGTGCAGAGACCTGGCAAGTCTTGGAGCAAAGTAGTGTTTGATGACCATGATTGGGACAAACGATCTAAACGTGACCTGGTCATCACAACATATCAGTTGGTGATTCGACAACCTCTGCTTGAGAAAGTTCCTGTCATTCATATTGATGGAAGGCCTCTGATTTCCACTCGTGTCACGGGCGCGGCCATATCTGTGGTTAAGATGAATTACTTCGAAGATGAATCCTCAATCCGGAATATGCAGGAGCGACTCCTGGTGATGGCGCAACCGCGGAGTAAGCCCCACTTTTCATCCCCGGACGGTAGTCTTGTGTGCAGCTTGTTATATACGTGCGACAATGCTGGCGATGAGCGGCCACGCAGTAATCTTAATCAGATATCTGCAGAGCTTATCCGCCGAGTTCTAGATCTAGATGATATTCGTATGCAAGCTTATGAGGAGCATGGCAGTAAGAAACATTCGGTTGAGCGGTGCCACACTGCTGAGAACTACGCACTGTCACAGAGCGGTGTCATCTCTAGTTACCAAGTGCACTCCGATGAATTTGATTTTGACGAAGGGAAGATGTCAAATGCTAAGTTCCGTGAAAACATGGAAGCGGCAAGGGCTGAGTGTATTGGCCGATTGCAATCGACTATGTATGCTGACGAGCCATTGCTCTCCATTCCAGCTGCATCCCCTGATGATTGGGTCTTTTGTGCTGAGGATATGGCTAGGCTCAGTGACTTTCGTAAGATAGAAAACGTGGACTTGCGGGCAAATTCAAATTTTCAATTGACTCCTCGAGGGCCAATCTGGGAGAAACTGAAACAGTTGTATAATCTGCAAGAGCCTGACTCGCCTATCTCAGCATTATCTTTGGTTTCACATGTTGAGGATGACACCCTCACTTGGAAGTCCCAGTATTCGTTCACCTCATGGCGCAGTGATGGAAGGTGGAGACGGCCAAGTAAGCAAAAGAAGATCCGAATTCAGCCGATTAGTGATTTTTGCAGATTTTCAGATGATCCTTTTGAGTTTCATTATATGCAACACGACGTTGCAATGGGTTTAGTGCGAGCTTCTCCTCAGGCTTCATGGGCATGCACACCTGACTTCTTTTTGCCATCCGCTAATTTTCAAGGAATCTTTGATACCGACAGGGAGCAGTTTAACGATGACGCATTCTGCGCAAGGTTTGCAGCGCTCACCGGTGTAACTCCATCTGAGCAGCTGAAATGGAAAGCGGAGTTGGAGGCTAAAGAGATGAAGGTAGCAAAACGTCTGCAGAGAGAGACAATTTGGAAGAATGACCCTTTGTGGAAATTGACTGTGCCTCTTCTAAAGAGTATATTGTGCACGCGCGCCTCTGTAGATGCACGCGATCTAAAAGAGTGCTACAAAGTAGATTTGGTCGAAATGGTTGATAATAAGTGCAGTCGAGATGATCCACACATATTAAGAGCGCTTGAGACATAGCAATGCCATTGAATATAAGGTGTATCAAAGACGAGAGCCATGGCAAGCGTGCCATATGTGGTAAGCAATATATTTAAGGTTGCATTGAACATTGATGGCTTGAATTATTAGATGATGAATATACAATAGAGAGAGACATATATTGTCGGAATCAACAATCTGACTACCTATCACCAATATATCGGTATCAGTAGTGGGTACAGTTCAGAATTGTAATGTGATAATTATGTGAATCCGTATGTAAATCTGAAGCATTCATGAGTATCGAGTATCAGTGTTATTAATCAATTTCTCGAGCTATAGAAATGGACTGATAGGTAATTTTGCAATCGGCGCCGTCCCATGACTTGCATATCATCATCAAGACGCGTCTTGCGCATCGTTCGATCGCAATAGACAACGATATATATAATCACATCTATAGATAAATTCTTTGATCTTACTAGTACTATGGCTCTTCCCTATTAATATACACGTGATGCAAGTGTGCATGCCGGAATACGATGAGGTACATATATACATTATCCAAGGGGGCTTAAAACCCTACTGTCTATGTGTCTATGTGCATTGTTAGGTACATACAAACATGCATGCATCGATGTCGTGGTTTATATCTCCCGCGGTCTGGTGAGTTCAAGTTTTGATGTGTCCGGAGGGTGGGTGGGGTGCTCCGTCAAATATGTCCGAGGGAAGGGTGGGGTCATTCATGTCGATGTCCGATGGGTAGGTGGGGGTGCAAGTACCATATCCTACACCCCCCCCCCTACGACAATAAATGGAACAGCCCTTATGCCAAAATGATATGAAACCACAAATATGGTGTTAATCTATATGTGGATGGTTTATACCATTGTATGCTATTCCACAAATAAGTAGTGATGTCAGAATAAAAACTTTGGACAATTGCAACTCAGTACAAACTTGAGTGCATTCAAGCCCACTTATATGGTCAGAATCTGAGTCTAATGTACTTTTACTCTAGCTAAAGCTACCACTGACTGTCCAACATCCACTGAGGACATTGCTTCCTACGTCTTTTGGCATCACGCTCAGCTTTTTTTTTATTCTGCAAGCGCCTCTTTGCTACTGCTACATCCGGAACGTTGTACCAGCCACGAAACTTGCTGGAATCTACTACTGTAGCTCATCTTCTGAGCTTTCTTCATCCAAAAGCAACACTGGTTTCAACATGTTTTGTTCTTCCATCGAGCACGAGTCACACAGGGAGGCAACAGACCTGCAGCATGCGAAGCAAATAAACAGCAAGAAAGTCACCATGCAAAATCACCATCCACTGAAGGAGATGACTCCCATCATAGGGCGGTATATTGGTTGTTTTCATATGACACATGGAAAATATGAGTAACTCTTGGAGAATTTTGGGATAAACATCCTGGATTGGCTGTGCTTGATTGCTCTATGCCCAAGAATGACCGAAGAGATTGCTTGCCATCTTTCAGCTATATAGCGTGGAGGCTGCTTAACAACGGTTGGGTCATAAGCTAAATAGCTATGTCAGCTATGTCGGAGGCTGAATAGCCATGATTGCACAGATTCCGTCTTTCATGATGAATAGACCTCTGAGAAATGATGTCTGATGAATCATTTTTGACAACAACTCAACCTTTAGGTATGATGAAGAGCTGATGATCTTTGCTGTAATGCAATTGTTTGATGCGTACCACTGAAATGCCTTGTGATATAATAATCTCACTGCATAGGCTTTGTTTAATGGCGGTATGATCGGATATGTAATGATCCATGAAGACAAGATGGTTGGTATGGCTCATTTAGCAGGCATGATTACTTCAAAGAGATGCCAATACACGGATACATATCAAGACATAAGGGCAATAGGCTTATTGTATAGCCTTCAAGGCAGCTAGCATTTATGCTGCATTGGTCAGCTCAGTGGCTTTGACCTTTCTAGGTGTTGTACTCAGGCCGTAGCCTGCATATTGCATTGAGTAATCTTGACACCTTTAATGATCCAATCAGATGATATGTATGAAATATCAAGAATGGTTGCCCTTTTCAATGATCATCGGTGGCAGAGGCTATAGTGCTTGCACTGTGTCAATATACAATTCTTGTCTGGATACATGCTAGACTGGATGTATACAATGTCTAGGTCTTCAAAATCAAGCTCATATGTATGTCATGGCTGATGACTTTAGAAATGTTTGATACATATATGTGTCAACTTCATGGAGTTCTGCATGGTTTGACTGTATATAGTCAGGCTTACCAAAACAAAAACAATGATGCAACTTACTTGTTTTATTATTTGTCTTTATTATTTATTTGGTTTTTAGTTGTATTTCTAGCTTATCATCTTCCCCCCTCAAGGAAGTGTATTGCTAGGCGGTTGTCAAGCGCCGTTCAAATACAACAGAGGTCCGACCTCTATGTGATGACGTGGAAGCTTTCTATGAAGCTGGATAGCAGTTCTCGGGTTGCAGCCCATTGCACCGAAGGTGCATTGCAGTTATTGGGATGCAGCCCGAATCCACGTCATCAGCGTGGGTCATATAGTGCCCAAGCATGTGCTGTATATATACAACACTACCCTCCAGCGGCGAAGTGGTTTGCTATTACCATCATCGTATGCTGTGGGATATCAATATATAATCAGAGAGCATGGTAATATGTGTACCATGTTTGTCAATATCGGAGAGACTGTGTCTTCTTTAAAATCCTCATGACTATATGTATAATGGTGCTATACTGATGTCAACACCTTCTCTCTGAGTGATTTATTGATTTCAGATGTGATGTCGTGGCAGTCAACCTTGTCCGCTTGTACCGGAGGTTGTATGAATTGTGTCCACGTCATTGGCACGAGTCATATTGTGTCCATGCATACGCGATCTCAGCGCAGGTCACAATACAGTGCCCGAGCATACGCGATTTTAGCGTAGGTCACATTGTGTCTCTTATTTATTACATCTGAGAATATCTGTTACTCATCTTTGTGAGTCTAGACAGCATTGTGCTGATTGCAATGCTTTCTCTGGTGACTTATATATCACAGATTATACCAAATGTGGTGATCTGTCCAGTGCAATATTTTGTCACCGGAATGTACAGGGATTGTAAACGATTGCAATCCAGCCGGAGGAACAATCTCAACAGCTATTCTGTACTAATGAATTCATCGGAGTTATACTCATTTCGACGATTCAAAACCCATGTCATTTGTAATGATGACAACTCATGTGAATATATAGGGTTTTATCTAAATGCTTTTATGTGATGTCAACATATTATGAACAATTCACTTGCATCTCAGGACAAAAGGAGTTACGCTTGGAAGGTCTTGCATGGTGGTCTTCCAACAGTTATCAGCTGTTATTCGGGTGCCACATTCTGCCTTCAGCACTGGGACTATATCAACCAGTCTTACAGCGATGCACTTGTCCTTCCCACTCTTATGTACGGCTATAATGCCAAAGTGTATCAGGTGGGATATATATATACATTATATAACTATCATCTTCTGATCCAGGATATGCAATTAAGCATGGTATCAGGTTATATGTTATGTATATAGTTCAGCATTCCGAACTTACTCGAGGATGTAAATGCTGAGCAATAGTCAACTTATAGTCATTGGGATGTAGTTTCCCATCCGAGTTTACACTTTATTAGTGATGGTGGATTTAACGTTGTACAGATTTCAACGTTATTTGTGGATGCAGTGATTTTATCAAAAGCAATCCATCAAAAATCACCAGATCGGAATATAAAATGGATATGTGTGTGATCCTATCCACCTTCTTCCCTCCTTGAGGAAGTGTGAACATATAGGCAGGTCAGTTGCTTATATACCTTAGCTTATAGCTCACAGCTTATAGCTTATAGCTTGCAGTCCTTGTAGGAAGCAGCTCATACAGTTTTAGGGTTGTTGCCCAAAATATTATCATGTCTGTGCTGATTACAGCATGATATATGTATGCCAAACACGAAGTGTATCCAATATTTAGATGGCATTTAGGGCATGTCACGTTACAGTGGCCCATATCCCCAACAGTGTGTTTAGGGTGTTACTTGGTATCAGTAACCCTAAAATAGGTAAAATTAAAGCAGTATAAATATTTTGCAAACATTTTTAAGCAAAACTGCATTTAATGTCACACTGAATGTTACGTGGTTTGTAGGAGGTATGTTACACCCCTGACACACACATTTAATTTTAGGGTGTTACAAGTGCTGCATAAATCAGGGATTATTTATTGATAGCTGAATAATCATATCAGCAAAAAACATCAATCCGAAATTTTCATTTTGAAATCATGCGTAAAACATTTTTACGCATTTCGTTACAGCCAATATGTACACCCCTACATATTCCACACCTGCTATCTAGGGTGTTACACGAGATATGACTATGGTCGTTATGATTTTCTGATACCTTAATAGGTATAAAATCATAGTATCAAATAAAATAGGGTCGTATTTTCAATTTTCAAATCTATCGCAAACGAATTTCACCCATTTTGGCCGTTTTTCGGCTTATTTATTGTTTTCCATAGTAATACATCTCTCTGTGTGTGTGAGCTGCAAAGTACAGAAGTACTGCAACTCATTTCACTTTTGCACATGAGGATTTTCATGGCATAAAAGTGAATATTCCTGTATGTCAACATCTGTGGTTGATCATTCTGTGGGGTTTACTGATTTGAAACCCATGGAAGTAAATGCACTCCCTGATGATATTTAGGTTTACCAATTATAAGCGGATTATCCACTTTAGTGACAATTTATCAACCTATGATATGTTTGAGCATTTGACTGTGCTCTAAGAGTATATCAAAATGATATCTCTATATTTCAAACATATCTGGCCATAGTTTGATTATAATCAAAGCAGTTTAGCACACCACATATATATGTGTGTGTATGTCCACAACAACCTATGTCAGCTCAATATATGTATGTACTGATCTGGTTAGGTACATGCTTTTGTGCTGATCAATACTGAGTCAATTGACAGAATGCAGTATAGTGGTTGTTGTTGCTCCAGCGATGTGTGAGAGTGAATGGATTGTGCTCAACAGTTACCAGCTGTTGTAATGAGCACAGTATTCTGCCTTCGGGTCTGGAGATAACTCCATCCAGCCCTACAGCATGTTGTCTTATCCTGCTCCCATATGTATCACCATCTTTGACATTCCACACGCACATGTGTTTGTGGAATGGTATCCATATTATCATGTACATGATAGACATTATAGTTGGTCAATTCACTCTGAGTCAGTGAATGTCAATATACAGTAATGCCAGTGTGTGTGCATGTATAGTACTTATTAATTAGTACTTTTGCCAGTGTGTGTGTGTGTGTGTGTGCTCACTTTTACACACTTACAGGAAGGTGACTTCTGGTATTACAATATTCCCAGATAGTTATCATGCAGGATGGTGATCAGCATACCATGTACTGAATGAATCTAGCATGATATATATCAAGTTAAGGGTTATTGCAATCCTGATATAATCTCATTCACAATAATGAGTTGCTGGTTGATTTTACATGTAGCTCTGGTGAGTATTCCTTCCAGTAATCCACCATAGAACGGTATGTGATCCGAAGAGCATCTCGGCTCCACCGGGACATAACGAGCTAATTATGATGTTAAGACTACTTTCAGGCACCTTATGCTAACATGAGTTCTAATATAATCTAGCATGCACTGCAATGTGTTGTGGAATGTTCAATACATTGCAAAATGATGCTAATGTTCCAGTTGCTATCGTGATCGAACTGGTATATATACGATACTACAGCTGATATCATGATCAAGCTGCTTTGGTGATGCATGCACAACTTACAATATTGCAATCACTCAGTATAAAATGTATACATGGTGTAATGCTGCATGTACTCATGTGCTGCATGTTGGTGTGTGCTGCATATACTCATGTGCTGCATGTTGGTATATGATGCAATCATTGCAAGCTCAGTATACATATCTCTTGCACACTATATTGCAAATAAGCATACAAGTGCTGACGGTTTGAAATATTTCTGCAGTCATCAATATATGGTGTGAAATGCTGCAGTATAATAATCAGGTGTCCATCATACGTCCATCCAAAATATCCCTGCGAGTATACAATTATTCTGCAGAGGATATTGACGCGCGTAACATGGCATATGTACGGATGGCGGACACTGTAGACATGTGCATGTCTCGCTGCATGTAGATACATCAGGAATCATGCGCCCTAAAATCGTGCGTTTATTGCATCCGATGAAATCATGACAGGTGCACATCGCGCTGACGAGCTAAAAATCATCGTACGAGCGGATTATTGTGTACGGTTCAAGCAGATCATTTGCGAAAATCGATGTTGTCAATTATTTCACAAAGTATCTCATTGTCGCCGGTGTATTGTCGCATAAATGAATGCGATCGCGCTGTTTAACGAAATTTCGTACGTCCATTCGCAGTTGATGTGAATCATACGTACTGACGGTCATTTTTCGTTAGCGCATCTGCATCTCGCATACCGTGACAATCCTGCGAATTTTGACATCATATGTATACGATCCGTATACTGTGCGCACACCTTGTCGCTTATAGTATTAAGACGATTTCTCTGCGAATGCTGTCAGCTGCGAATATGTTCGCGATGATAAATCCTCGCGCAATCCGTATGCTGTCGATATTCGAGCGTATGTTATTATTCGGTTTGCAGATATTCAGTATAACTGCGAGCGCTGTCGCTTGTATGCGCGAACCTGCAACCTGCGAACAATATAATATATACGATATCCAACGCTGCACTCACTTGAGTTCTCGTTCTCGTGCCTTGACGAGTTTAGAATACCATCTATTAGGGCTAGATAAGCGAGCCCTCAGTATATCATATAAAATAATAGTAAACGCTGTGTTATAGGACGGTAACACACGCGTAAGATAATAGCGGGGATGAGTGCAGACTTCTGTGAGAAGATGCTGCCTCTAGCACAACGCTAGCTCATCTAAATACCATATGTCTCCCATCGCATAGATGGTACCGCCATTGGGTTGTGAACCCGAGACATTGGTTGAACGACCAGTATCGTCAGAACGAATAATACGTTCGCCCCATAATACTGCGCATGCTTGTTCCGCACATGCTTGAAGCGAAGATGATTTCTTGTTTGTTACTTCAAGATGTATCTTGCTTTGCCATCTTCGAGTTCGACATACGAACTCTCGATGATAGGTGTCATTCAAGTCTTTCCTTGAATAATGACAGATGATGTGACTTATCATCTGACGACATGTACAGTCATAGTCGACCGTACTGACGACTGTCTGTCATTATAATATATGACATGACTCGACATGACATGCCATGACATGGTATGACAGGTATGACACGTATGACACGTATGACATGTATGACACATATGTCATCGGTCATGACCCTGACATGCACTCACATATCACCAGGGGCTTAGATGCAACGTACAAACATATCTATGTCAACGTCGGTCATCGTCGACACGAGTTAAATTTAAGACGATCAAAATATTAACATCCGGGTTATTTCGACCTGCATAACTTACGCAGAGATTCGACTTTGAGATGGGTTCCGCATATATGCGCATTATGGTTGCAGCACCCGCATAATTACGGCTGTATGCAGCTGGTGTAAAACTCTTGCATAAGATGTACATACGGCAAATCTGCGGGGTTTAGGCACCCTCGGTATTTATGTACATTATGGTTGCAGCACCCGTAAGTATGCAGCATCCTCCATATCGTGTAAGTATGCTGCATATTTGTGGGTCCGGAATTGCTGCGGGTGATATGCATTGCGCATATGTATGTACTATATTTGTATTATATGTATCACATGCCGCGTTGTTGTGTGCTTTCGATGTGCGAGGGTAAGGACAGTAGCCCTCAGCCGTAGATGCATTCCACGGCTGAGTGGTACTGTCTCGACACGCATAGTAGAACTCAGCCATAGATGCGATCCACGGCTGAGTGTAGCTGCCTCGATGCGCTAGTTCACAGCAAGCGTGCATGCATTAGTTCACAGCACCCGATGTACACGTTCAAGGCAGCACCCTACGGATACACAAGTTCAAGGTAATATTTCCAAGATGGGATACTTCCCAAGACCGTGGCTGGTCGATTCGATGGTTTTGCCACGATTTTGAAAGAAAATGAATAAAGCTAAATACTAAATTATTTACATACTAGTTACTATCTACGCATGGTCGACTTCTATACTTGCTATCTACATCAAGTCAGAACTCTTCAGGCAGGGTGAAGGCTAACGTTCACTGATAAAAACTGTGGCTACGATGGTGCCTGCGTCCTCGTCCAAAACGGGCGGGCACATTTCGCGTTCCGCTTCCATCCTTGCATATCGTAACCGCGTATAATCCCTGAAACACACGGAGGTCAACGCTCGTTCAGTGCAAGTCGGTTCATAACAAAAATGAGCTTCGGGACAAAATGACGTTCAGCAGAGTCGCACTGTGATGCCCTTTGAAGGGTCCCCTCACCACACATAGATGCGTGATGACAAGATTTCACGCGCGAACTGGTTCCAGAACAAAGACAGGGCGTGAAGAGTGCGTACATGCTTAGATTTCCGTACGACTAAAGGGTGTCGCAAACGCGTGCACGTGATGTGACAAATGCTGATAGTCCTGAGTGACCTCAATGCTCACACATATATATCCGACATATTCTCAACGTACACATGAGTCTGTAATAATCCAGGCATATTCCAGCATAGCACACAGTCGTAGAGCTACAATTTTTTTTTTGAAATTCTGATATTCTGAAAACACGTGCCAAGCTCTTATATGCAAGCCCAAATTTCTAACATGTAAAAAGATAAAAAAAAACAGCAGTATAACATATTCATCAAAGGATCAACAAAATAACCAAAGTACGAATTATTGTACAAAACTGTGAGCAGAGCTGTCTTAGCAGTCTAGCACTTGGCACGCGAACAGCCACCTAGCACTTGCGAAGGCAAAACAATAATGAGCCCACTAGTCCTGACCTGCGGTCAGAGCCTACTTATTCTCAAGTCATTGTCACATCTGCAAAAATTGTAACAGGCTTCCGCCCTGAAATCTTCATCTGCCAATAGAATGTCACTATTCTATGCCAGCTTTAATGATGTTACCGTTCCCCTCCTTCTGACTGACACGTCAGTGGCAACATTGTAACTGTCATATCTTCTTATCACTTCGCGGTCATCTCACAGTGACCGTATCTTCTTCACCAAGTCTGCTACTCCCGAGCAGTCATCACGCGCGAGGTCTGTCACACTCGTCATAACTGTCACGCCTGTCACTAGCTGGACAAACCCGGCTCCGGTACCATGAGAAGCCGGCGTTTGTTACAGCTGTCGCAAACGCGTGCACGTGATGTGACAAATGCTGATAGTCCTGAGTGACCTCAATGCTCACACATATATATCCGACATATTCTCAACGTACACACGAGTCTGTAATAATCCAGGCATATTCCAGCATAGCACACAGTCGTAGAGCTACAATTTTTTTTGAAATTCTGATATTCTGAAAACACGTGTCAAGCTCTTATATGCAAGCCCAATTTCTATCATCCCCCGTCTGCAGCTGCTGCCTGCAGTAGCACCGACCTAAATATGGGCTTGTTCAGCATACTGAGTCGTATCCCCATCTGCCATGAACTTGCCCAAACTGAAGGTAAACATGCCAATACCATCACCTTCTCCACCTTGTAACATTTTGGCTCTCAACAAAGGATTCTTGAATACCAAGACCCACATACACCTGCGGCCAAGAGGTCCATGCTCCAAGTGTCCAATCACATGCAGGCGTCCAGCCTGACTCAGTCGCCTGAAGTACACTGCTCTGCTCTCGGTCATGTCCGTCAAATAATAAGAAGGAACATGTACACATGCTACCACACGGCTGGCCATGACTGCGAGTAGAAATGCGATGTCCAATGCGGCAAACCAAGGAGAGGTCACCACTGCGTCACAGACACCATACTTCTCCTTCCATATGCGATAGTTGCCTGGCTGAAGTGCATCACGCGCCTCAGACCAACCCAGCTGAGGGTTCCAGTCATTGTTCATAAATCTCAAATGTGGCCACTGCTCCACCATCACCTCACTGATGACCCCAGTACCTGCTCATGGGTCCCACACGCCATCGATGGACTTCCAGTCCACCTCTGTCGCCAGGCGTCTCACCTCTGAAGGCACCGTAATGACAAGCCCCCACTGTAGCGCGCTAGCCTCGCGCACCTGGGCCCTGGTCATATGTCTCAATTCTCCTCGCTTTTCAATCTCTTCTTCAGCCAAGGCAGGCACTAGAGGTGCATCCCTCAATTGCCTTGCCATTGCCTTCTGCTCTCGATACTTCTTGCTCAACACAGTGCGGTGTCCTTCATTCCAATGCCCAGGCATGAAGATTCTCACGGCCTCTGAAAGCTTGTCTTGCCTGCCCCAGTCCACCTGGTCTGGCATGTAAAGGAATATGTCCTTCTCTTCCAAAATCATCTCCCTTGATGAGATAGCCTGCCATGGCTGGAACTTGCTTCCCTTCACCGCGCGTCGGGGACCCACGTCTGCTGGCAGCAGGCGCATGTCTGGGGACAGCTTCTCGTTCAACTGTTGCTCCTTCATCCCCAGCCTGTCCTCCAAGACGCAAGAGACCTTAGTCTCCTGGGTCTGCACCTCGGCGTTAGCAGCTTGCATCCTCGTGCCTGAGCACCTAGGACACAGCCACTCGCCTTCTGGTACCTCCGACAATGCTAGGGTAAGGCACCACAGATGGTAACCCTTGTTGCACGTGTCGCACAACAACATCTCTGCTTCTCCATCAGCCTTCCTGCATACTTCACACGCAAGATGTCTGCTGGGCACGGCTGCGCTGCAGTCGTACTGATCCTTCACCTGCAGATGACACGGTGCAATACTCTGCACAGTGCTCTTCTCCTTCATCTTGGCAGCGTCTTCGAGCACCACCACACCATCTCGCTGTATCTTGACCAACTTGAGGATGGCGGACTTGGTGGCAACTTCCATGCCACTGCGGGGCTTCTGCCTGATGTCCACAAAGTCTCCCACCTTGAACTGATGTGGCTTGGGCACATAACCACCACCTCTTCTCCCTTCATAGTGTAAGGTGTCACGATGCTGCGCAACCTCCAGACTGCAGCCAGCATGCACCATTAGTCACCTTACCACCTGTGCTCTCTGCAACAAGTCCTTGACTCGGGTGTCCTTGTCGTCACTGACCTCCAGACTGAAGTCCAGGTTAGGCGCTTGCTTCAGATCAGGCGGTACTACTGTACTGCCTCCTGGGCAAACAGTAGGGTGAACGGTGCCACTCCTGTGGACTCCTGGCGGGCTGCGTTGTAACTCAGCACCAAAAGCCCGTACAGGAAACTGCTAAACAAGCACATGGGATACAGGGTACACGAGCTGCTCGAAGTAAAGGAGGGGCAGTTCACCTTCCTGCCACCGGACCACTGGATGCAAGGCAACCTACAAACACCCAAGCAGTGTAACTGGAACATGAGGATATTGGTAGTCGCAAATGCGGCGGGATGGAGGAAATTCTGCCCAAACGCGTTGAGAACACACAGCACATTCAGCGAGGCCCTTCTCAGATGCGCCCACAAAGCAATGTCAGGACGGTAGGGAGGGCATGTTACATACACAGGCCTCTTACACTCAGGGACACGGACAGGCAGCCCAGGTCGATTACGGAATGGGAGAAAGACTGCGTCATAGACCCGTCCCCATGGACGAGTCATGAGCTGCCTGGACTGCACGCCTTACCAGGAGAACAACTGGAGAGCCATATAGAAGGGACCATTGACCGTTGGATGGAAGACAGGGGGAGGGAAGGTGAACACAGGGGAGGGGACAGGGGACCCAGACCCTCAACGACGGACGTCCTGGGCCAACACCACGTGGAGTAGGGAAGAAATAAGCAGGGATGCACTCAGAAGGTGGGCGTTGCAATTCACGAACCCTGACGCAGCAGAGGGGGACATTGATGGGGACCAGTGGTTGCAGTGGGAACGGGGTGAAGTGGAGGAAGTCGAACCACAGTCTGAGAGTCAGTGGGACAACAACGGGAAAGGGTACCCAGAGCCTGACAGGAGATTCAACAGGAACGAATAAATGGTCTATACAGACGGAAGCCAGAGGAAAGTCAAAAGGGAAAGCGGGGAACAGGAGGAGGTAACTGCTGCGGGTGTGTGGGACCCAAGAGGGGGGGCAGAATGCGGAATACATGCAAAGATGGCAGGGTCATTGCCAAACGGTCAACAGGGCGGAGCTCACAGCCATATATATGGCGCTGATGCTGGAAGCCAATACGGGCAACACAGAGGTGAACGTATGCACAGACAGCTTGACCTCACTTTACCAAATACAAAACATGAAAAGAAGGCCCCATGCGCTGGGAAAACATGCGCACAGAGATATACTCTGGAAAATAATGAAGCAAATACAAATGCTCAACGGGGAAGGGACCAAGGTGGCACTATATAAAGTCAAGGCACATGTGGGGGATACACGGGAATGAAAAGGCGGATGAGGTGGCAAGAAAGGCCTGTGTCGAGGGAGAATACGGCCTCAACCACGATAACACTGACACGGTAAAATTACTTGCCATATGCGAGACTACGGGAAGACAATTGGAAGGTCACCAGGCAGTATTTAACCACGTAACAAAAAAGGTACGGGAGGCAAAAATGACGGGAGAAACAAACATAATACAAAGACTGAAAAGGAAGCTAGAGACCGGGCCGGAGGGATGGGAAACCAAAAGGCAACGCATTGAGAGAGTAGAAGCCGAGCGAGCAAGGAGAAACGGGGAATTGGAAGAACCAGGGGCAGAAGAGGGAGCTTGGGGGAACGCATGGTCGGGAGAACTGGACGGGCAACAGACGCAAGAAGAAGAAATAGAGATTCCGCAGATGGAACAGGAGGAATAGGCACTGATGGAGGCACAGGGCATATGGGCAACCCCACAGGAGGACGACAGGAGTACGCCACAGCCAACAGGTGAGGATGAAGGGGCGCCCATGCAGGAGGAAGACTGGGAGGTCGAGGAGGAAGAAATGAGGCGGATTCAAGAGGAGGAAATGACACTTGCGCAGGAAGAGCAACAAGAGCAAAGGGGAACCCAAAGCTAAACCGAACCAGACCAAGAGAGGCGGGAAATGGGAATGCCTCTACAGAACGTCGAAGAGCCACAGAATGCCCAACAGAATGTCGCGCTGCAGGTAACGCACGAGACAGGACTACCAGAAACCCGGAACATAGACATGGAGGCACAACAGGAGGAGGAAGATGAATTCATTGCAATGGCCCAGCAACAGGAGGAAGCACAGGAGGAACAGGTGACAATCCAAGAAATGGCACAGCAGCAGGCAGCAGCACAAAGGGAAGCACGACTTGACAGGGAATGGAGGAGGGCCTCGATGGGAAAGATAAGGATAGCAGTACAGGAGACGCCGGAGAAATTTATGCAACACCTGAAGGGGGACACAGCCATGCACAAACTCTCCAATGAGTACTGGAAAAAGGGGAATGAATACCTGAACGAGCACGACGTGACAGTCCTATTAAGATGTAGAGCGAACAAATTGCCGGCGGGCCCCTATAAGAAATGGGGAAGAGAAATGCGGACACGAAAGTGTAAATGTTGCGGGATGCCTGGGCAAGTGAATGCAGGGGGTTTCATACGCACGGCCCATGTACTAGGGGGATGTACGGAAAGGGAAATAAGGAACATGGTAATAAGCAGGTCGGATGAGACCACCAAAATGATAGCAAAAGGTATGAACAAAGGCAGGAAAGGGGGATGCATAATAAGGACCCATGCGGGGAAAAGAGGGGTCGGGATGAATGCAGGCAGACCAATAGAGGACTTTCTACTCACAAGAGGACAATGCACAATGGATGGAAGAAACTACCCGGCACCGGAACATGGAAAGGACACCTAACCAAATTTTGTGGACATAGTAATACTAGAAGGAACCGAGAAAGGAAACAAACAGCCGGGATACACACACCAAAGAGCAATGGCAGATGTCGGGCATATACACCTAATTGAGGTAACTTATACGGATGAAATGAGCTGGGAAGAGGCACTAAAAACAAAATATACGAAATATGCACCATTGGTAAAACTACTAGAATTGTATGGTTACAAGGTGGCACTGCATGTGATGGTATTCGGAAACACAGGTACAATATATGAACATACGGAGAAGATACTGACCAAACACCTAGGATTCGATAAACAGGAAGCACTACACCTACTCAGAAAAGTACATGACCTCGCTACGGGATATGCAGTTAGCCTTAACAGACTATATAGGAAAAAAAGTGGACACCAAACCGGATTAAAGAAAGGAAAGGATAAGAGTCATGGGGACTCACAAAGCCCCACACCCCGAAAAAGGGTGTCTCTTTTTCTTTTTGTTTATCCATACTTAGCAAGCGTTTTTAAGTGCCGTGTGCATTTCGATTTCAGCCACTTTGCACAGTTCCCATCTGGTTTTTTCGACTAGCATCCCGTTAGTGCTTGAATTCTGGGGACGAGATTCCGGTTTCAGGATTCTGATGCTTGTAAAACGTCATCAGGATGTATAAGCATTCGCAAGTTGTTCGCCTCGGAAAGCACCCACAGTAGTACCAAATCAGTGGACAAGAGCTGAAAATAAAAGTTGCGTGACACTACCGTAACCAAGCCGTGATTCTCGTGCAAGAGAAATGCATGTGAGAGCTCTCACTGTTTGCTAAGAGTCTTCATGTAAGATGAGAGAAACGCCTCAGGGGGAAAACATTTGCTAGGAGTTTCAAGAATCGCACAGACGGGCTCTATGTCTGCAAGCAAATCGCTTCCGGGAGAACTTGTTATCTAGGATTTTTCTTCCGTGATGACAGAAGTGCCTCGGGGGGCGTGTGGTCGATTGCACTGTTGATGTGCAAGGAAAACGGTTTGGGCTCTCAGAGTTGGTTATCCGTGAGAAGTGCCTAGAGGGGCTTTCATTTGCTAGTGGCCTTACATCTGCAAGAGAAGCGCCTCAGAGAGGAAGGGGAAGGTCACAATTCATCGCAGCCGCTTGTCGGCAAGAGAAACATTTCGGGGAGTTCGCCTCTGCCGGCACGCTTCATCGGGGAGTCTAGTTTTCTAGGATCTCTAATCGTTTGTTAGGATCCTTGATATTCGATGAAAGAACCGCCTTGGGGGGGCGCTCTTCTGCTAGGAGTCTTTTTGTGCAATATCTATCGTCTACATACTCTAGTGCCAGATACCGCGATCATTGCTTGCTAAGATATCTCGAGGTACTGAAATCATATACTGCATAGCTTATACTAGTAGCAGGAAGTACTTTCATCGCATTGGGCACCAGGCCCTTGTATAACCCTCTGGGTCCATCAGCTTGCAAAATCTTTGTGAAGCAGTCGAAAAACCCGTTGTACTGCACCGTCTGCAAATGCGGACACCCAGAAAGACGCTCAACAGAATCCAACACGTTGCAGCATATGGCTGATACTAAACCCTACCCCTCTGGTACTATTCATATTCAGTGCATGCACAATATGCACTGGCCTTTCATGCATGCATCTTCCCAGGTGCACGGGAGCGCCTGGCTGACCAGTATGTGGAGTATGTGGAGCGCACACTCTCCCCTGGAACGGACTGCAGTCACATTCTTCACGCGTGGGAATTTCGACGCAGACGGTCTGCGCCTTTCCACAAAGCATGCACTTTGCATCTACGAGGTAACATTGTACATCACGTCGCAGAGAAACAAAAAGGGACTGGGCTTGCTTGCATTGAATACATACCCCCTTCATTCCGCCCGCTTGAAGACGAGTGCGAATTAGCCCCAATGGGTAAGTTGCCAGCATGGCAGTGGTACTCGAAGCCATTCCACAGCCCAACAGAGCGGCCACACCTGGGCAACACCGAGAGGACATCCTCATTTTCCCGTTCCTGCTCTTGCCTCCCTGACAATCGATCTTGTCGACTGGTGTCCCTACTCTGAGTAGATGGACTGCTTCCAGCTTCTATTCTTGACAGAAGTTGGATACCTCGGAGCCACATCTCATGGGTCCCTCATATTCAACTGCAAATCCTTCCCATTTTTAAGAAAACCGTTCTTGTACTTTTTGAACGACGATATATTCCAGGGTATCCGAATTATTGCTTTGGAGGTAGGATAAGGGAGGAGATGGAAGGGAAACCGGACCTGGCTCCTCATTTTTTTGGGAGTAGTGTTCGCTCACAACCTCCTTCAAAATGCTATTCATCGCCAGGTCCACGCCCGCATATGGAATGATCTGTTGACAAACCCCACTTAACATACAAACTTAACAAACGTCAACTTTACTCACAGTTGTCACAGGTACATGCTTGAATCCTGATGAAGGTGACGAGTGTGGTGAATTTGAAGATTGAAGGCAAGTTCTGTGACGCCCTGGAAGGCATGGATCGTCCGGTCTATGATAAGAAAGGTACGTCCTCTTTCGACATTATCATAGGCAGGATTTTCTTTTTGCAATACTGTGCTGCGGCCGGCAGTGATAGCTTCCCTGGAACTCATGTCAGTCAGCTCCTACCGCGCCCTCTTCTTTTCTGCACATTTATGGCAGGTTGGAGTGATTCAAGATAATTGACTTACCCCCATAACACTAGCTCCAAGCCCCGCATAAAGGTTCTTGAGGCCCTCAAAGCGGGCGATACTCCCGATGCAGTGCCCCACGCCAGAGTAGGTTCCCGGGGGGGACACTGACAGCCGAGTCTTCGCGATCTGCGCAACCGACAGCGCCTTCAGATGCTTCGCCGAGAGCAGAGGTCTGTGCTCTGCACATCGGCGATCGAAACAGCTTTTGCCTAGATTACATCTAATCCACGGGGATCTCTCCTTTGGGATGTGTGCAGATTTCTTTGCGCAAGTATACATCATGCTTGTAACCTCTGGATGATGTACAAGAAAAAAGGGGGAGATGCAGTTGAGTTCAAAACAACCAACCTCCAGGGGGTAGATGGCAAACTGGCTGGTGGCACCGGCCATGCCACCAGCAGCAAATCTCTCCCACACGGTGACATTTGTTGGATCTTGTGCTATCGTTTCCTGCAGTCGTCCGAACCAAGAAAGCAAGCAAGCTAAGAAGCACTTACTTTCCTCTTGAGAGTCAAGCTGCAAAGAATACACATATCAGCACGAGGTCACGCACAATCCAATACCGGGCCATGTTGAAAGCTGGTTGCAGATACTCATCCGTGTCAGCTGCGAGCGGAGACGGCAGTCCAAGCTGTCAACATTAGGCAAGCTCGCAAGCGGTTGGTCATTAAGTGGTCGTCGCCTACCTTGAACCAATCGTATGCCAAAAACTTCATGCCAGTCTCTGGTGCTATTTTCATTACGTTCGCCCCGTTGCCTCGATAGAAGGCTCTGCATCGCGCCGCATTTTGCCCCCATATCACAATCTCACTGATCGGCACCTCAAACCGCCCCGTGCGGCCTTACTCATCGACATTCAAACCGATCCGTGTGGTCTGCGTCCTACAGCTTCTAACACTCAAAGCACAGTATCACACATTCCTTAGTTCTATGCCCAGGCTCGCGGGGTTAAGAAGCACTTTGGGTGGGCACAGATGAGCGTCGTTTCATGACCTAAAAGAGTTGACACGGTGCAATATATACGAAAGGGGAAGGTAGGAAGCGCACCTTGCACCCCCCTCGGCATATATGAATCGGATGCTGTCCATCATTCCTCCAACGCGTGCTGCCCCACCAGACTGTGCCCCTGGAATCGCCATCGCACCTCCCATTTGCATGATGGTCTTCAGGCGGTCGATTGGCGCAGTGCTTGTTCGGCTTACAGCACCCGCCAGCGCACCAGAACCAAGCCGAACCACCCCCTGTATACAGTCCAGCCCCAACGCTCCTTTCCACGGCTTTAGCAAAACAGAAAGTTGAGAGGTGCATCAACCCTAGCAGACAGTTGAGAGGTGCTTCTTCAACCCTAGCAGACAGTTGAGAGGTGCTTCAACCCTAGCAGACAGTTGAGAGGTGCGTCAACCCTAGAAGACAGTTGAGAGGTGCGTCAACCCTAGCAGACAATTGACAAAGTTACGACATCAAGTAAGCAACGCAGCAAATAGGGAAATTCAGAGGAGGAACACATTGAATGGCATGAGATCGGCCAACAAAAGTCAGCCCACCATCATCCCAGTGGATGTGAGAAGCAAATCAAGAGCAGGGCGGGGCCGTGACAAGATACCACCAACTCACACATGTTCCCAACCCAAATGCAAAGCAGCATGGAAAGATGATACGATGTGACCGATCATCGCCCAACAATGGTTGGTCTCTGGGTTACCGAGTGAGCGGACCCTGCTGTCCCCCAGTGGCTCACGGTCCATGGATGGGACCCGTTGGTCCATGGTTATGCCATGAGTCACACCACACAGCATGGACACCCCATGTCGAAAAAAGGAAACATGCGGGCACCTAAGTGCTCCCCACAAAAATCAAGGGAAAACACAGAAGGTTGACTTCACCCTCTGCCTCTCCTTGCAGCAAAGGCAGACGAATCCACCGAGCTCTCCAAGAGGCAGTGCCCGCCAGAATGGCACCACAGGGATAACCGGCTCCCAAAACCCACTTCCACCCGGCGGCCGTCTCCGTTCACAGCGATGCGCCAGTACCTCATATCAGGGTCAAAGAACACAAGTCCCCCGGCATGTGTAATAACCATGAGCACTGTACACGGAGAGGGAGCAAGCGTCAGACGAATCCAAGACACTCCCAAATAGCGAGAGGAGGAATACACTGAACGGCATGAGATCGGCCAACAAAAGCCAGCCCACCATCATCCCAGTGGATGTGAGAAGCAAATCAAGAGCAGGGCGGGGCCGTGACAAGATACCACAAACTCATACATATTCCCAACCCAAAAGCAAAGCAGCAAGGAAAGATGATACGATGTGACCGATCGTCGCCAAACAACTGTTGGTCTCTGGGTTACGGAGTAAGCGGACCCTGCTGGCATGCCCCCCAGTGGCTCCCGGTCGATGGATGGGACCTGTTGGTCCATGGTTATGTCACGAATGCAGTCACACCACACAGCATGGACACCCCAGGTCGAAAAAAGGAAACATGCGGGCACCTAAGCGCTCCCCACAAAATTCAAGGGAAAACACAGAAGGTGTACATCACCACCTTCTGCCTCTCCTCGCAGCAAAGGCAGACGAATCCACCGAGCTCTCCAAGAGGCAGTGCCCGCCAGAATGGCACCACAGGGATAACCGGCGGCCGTCCCCGTTCACAGCGATGCGCCAGTACCTCATATCAAGGTCAGAGGAGGAATACACACACACAGAGCTCAAAGGAAGCGGGCTGCTTACATCGCTGTATGCCCCTTGCACAACGCTGTCCTTAGGAGATGCAAACTCCGCATCGTCAACGTGCACCTGCGGATAGAAGACCAACCTTCACATCGCTGGCTTGCTACTCAACGCCGTTGCTGCCGCGCCGCTTTTCACGACTTTCCCAGTGTACCCTCAGTAAATCGATGCTTCGGCGCAATTCTTAAGCTACCACAGTTTCAAATGCCGCGACCCGCCGTTGGCACTGCAAGGGGCGGGCGGCACACCTGTGATCGCCAGTAGTCGAAAACGGCACGCGGATTCACCTGCCGCAGGACGGGCATACTGTGCCCATCACAAGAGCGCCATACGGCTCCAAACGGTGACAACAACATACACACGGAAACCTAGCCGACACTTAGCCGAACGGCAGCAGTCCAGGAATACTGTACTGGTGTCGAGGCACCTCTATCCCCATGAACCCAAAGCATACAGATATCCAACCGAATTTCTCAGGGCAGAGCACACACTCTTCGTCTATAGGCACCAGCGCGACAAAAAGCGCCGGGCGGAGCAACTTACCGCCGGCAAAAGCAGCAGATAGTCTCTGAATTCCTCAAAGGTGACTACCCCGTCGGAATTCCTGTCCATTAGCTGGATCATCCCACGAATCTGTTCCCAGGAGCCAACACCGGCTCGAATCCACGAGGTTGCCTTCGCATCGGAAAACATATGCGCACGAGAAAGCGTCCTGCTTGCGCAAAAAACAAACGCAATCGCGCACGCAAACGCAAGGACGACAAAATAGCAATAATTTTCGGTCTATGAGGGAAAGGCAAAGCGCCAGGTCAAACCTCACTGTCTGACGCCTTCAAGTTAAGTCTTTTCACCACGTCCCTGCCCATCCATCAAGAACCCTAACTTCTTGGTCAGACAACCTTCACGCACAGGTAGCACGCAAAACGAATATCTGTTTGTCATAGTAAACTCACCGCAACGCAGAGGTGCTGAGAGGCTGGTAGTTTCCTCCCTCTGAAAGAAAAAAATCGTACGCTACTTGGAGCTCCTGCAACAATAAAAAATCAGCGACAATAAATAACAGTCACAGTTTATTTGCACAGATATTTCAACTGGTGTTATTTTTCAGTCTCAGTTTCTTGTGATGTCTAAAACAGGCTGAGTTCTACGAATGTTAAGCGCAGCTATTAGTGCAGCATACTAGCGTTCGCGCCATAACGACACGCAGAGAAGCGGTCGGCGCGACTAGTACGGCGTGTATTTCTGAACGGCGTGTATTTCGATTCTGGCGAGAACAGCTCGAGTTCACTACCTTGATTCGCGCCATATGAAAAGCCTCAAACTCAGTGAAGTCGATTCGTCCGTCTCCGTTATGGTCTGCGGCCGTCATAAGGGAATCCAGGGTGTGGTTGCTCATTGGGAGCTGCAAACAAGCCATGGTAGATAGTTTAGCTGTTCAGAGAGGAACATCTTGACACAGGCGTCGTCCGCATTAAAAAGGGAAAACCATCCAAAGGGTGGAAACTTCAGTCTTGTCCCTCAACAACTTGACCTCAGTATTTATAACTGATCAGAGATTTCAAACGTCGCAGAGTAACTTAGGATACAGACCAACAAATGAACTTTTAGGCAATCGTCGTTAAAGGCCATACGAGGCAGGGCTTTCGAGGCGAAGCTTTATACGAAATTCGCCATACCTTGAGCAACGCAAACGCCCGCTGGATTTCTAATCTCGATATGTGCCCGTCGTTATCAGCGTCTATATGGGAGAAAACCATCTTTGCGTTGTCCAGTGGTACATTGCTGGACATTACGAAAACTTGGCGCTTTAAGTTGTGCTCGCGTACGGAAGTCTTAAGAAGGACGGGCAAACGCAATAACAAGAACTATATGGCTTGAGGGTATGCGAGCCAGCTTGCAAAACCAAGACGTGCAGACCAAAAAAAACTCTTGAAGTCGCCGAGGCTTCGGCTTCCAACTTTGATATAATGGAAATATGAAGGGAGCGTTCGCCCAAGCAAGTGCGGTGCCTCAGGGTTGCGCTGGCGATATATGGATTCGTTTGGGCTTCACAAATACCTAAACAACACTGTTCGACTTCGGAACATCCCAAATTAATTATGGAAAGTAAATGTTGTGCGTTCACTGTTGTCTACACTAACTTGTGACGCATTTATGAAATTGCCCAACTGCAACACTGAACACAACCTAAAACGTAAGATGCTGAGATGGTTTACAAGTTCGAGAGTGTTCTGAGCTTCTGACAGATAGATATTTTGATATCCACGTACCCAATGACAACACTCTACGGAGCTACGATTGTCGACGGCCGCGGCGCACATCTTGCTGACATGGGCGGGCGCGGGCGTCTCATCACCCATGCGAAAATGATCGGCCTCAGCGGTCCTCCGTTTGTCCGTTATAAATTGCTGACGGACAGTAACGAGTAAGACGGACGAATATACCGGGTCCGAAGCGGCGGGAAAATCATACTTGTACGATCGGGGAAAACGGGAATAGGATTACATATGGATAATTCATAATATGTTTCCCCTTCGCTTGGCGGTTGGCGCCCTTTTATAGTCTACGAGGCTACGACTCTCGACGTCTCGAGGTCTCGACTCATCAACTATATCCGTCGATTCATGATAGAGACCCCGTAGAACGTAGATCTTAGATCAAGATGATTGTAACATTGTTATATTGTAAATTGTATCGAAAATCGAAATCGCGAACTCGGAACTCGAACTGAAATCAAAGTTCAAACTTCATTACTTGCTATGAAGAATGAACTCAGGTACTCTCGTCCCCAGAGTTTAGACGAGCCGCGCTTCGCGCGGCTACCCGCGATTCGATTCGAGGGCTGCGTTACTTGATGATTGTGGAGCTCGTCTAAACTCTCCGGACGCCCATAAGCTCAATCTGCGTTACAAACCCTAAGTAATATTCGCGCTATTTCGGTCTGGAGACTCGGGTTCCAGAGTAGAACTGAATGTTATGTTGGATATACCCCTAGGACTCGGGATATATTCACTCAGTGATAGGTTTTCTCAGAATGTATTAAAGCTGATAAGTTAACCCGATATAACGGGCATAAACAGTTAGGGTTCGGGTTCGGGTGACAGTCATACACACTACAGTACTATTGTCAGGGTCATGACCGATGACATATGTGTCATACATGTCATACGTGTCATACCTGTCAGACATGTCATACCATGTCATGTCATGTCGAGTCATGTCATATATTATAATGACAGTCGTCAGTACGGTTGACTATGAGTGTACATGTCGTCAGACGGATAAGTCACGTCATCTGTCATCATTCAAGGAAAGACTTGAATGACACCTGTCATCGAGAGTTCGTACGTCGAACTCGAAGATGGCAAAGCAAGATACATCTTGAAGAAACAAACAAGAACCATCTTTGCTTTAAGTATGTGCGGAACACGCATACGCAGTATTATGGAGCGAACATATCATTCGTTCTGACGATACTGGTCGTTCAACCAACGTCTCGGGTTCACAACCCAATGGCGGTACCATCTATGATGATGGGAGACGTATGGTATAGATGAGGAAGCGTTGTGCTTCAGCAGTATCTTCTCACAGAAGCCTGCACTCATCCCCGCTCATTACTTACGCGTGTGTTACCGTTCCATAACACAGCGCTTTATATCAATATACTGAGGGCTCGCTTATCTAGCCCTAACAGAATGGTATTCTAATTTAGCTCGTCAAGGCACGAACACGAGAACTCAATTGTGTGCAGCGCGTCACGTACATATCAATAATTTTGTGTTGACAGGTTGCGAGCTTAAGCATATAAGGCGACGCAGTCGGATAATACGAATAATTGACATATCGCATATACCGTTGCAATAGCGAAGACAGTGTGCGAAATAATTGTCGCGTTCGCAGGATACAGCTGATCGCACATATACTGCACGACAAGGTGTGCATATGGCATACATGCGCGCAGCGATGAGATGTACTCGCATATATGATTTGCAGATGTACATAAATTCGCAAATGAGACGCGGAAGCATAAATCATCAGCGGAATCATTATCCGCGCGGAAATCATCAGCGCACTATTACAATTTGCTGAAATCTGTATAGGCAGCCCTGACCGGGAGTCCCGGTGCAGGCCCCTATGACAGATTCCTAGGTAGCCAACACTGGACCGTGACTGATCCGTAAGCCTGTGCTGTGACACACCGAGTGTCACAGGTAGCTAGACTCGAGACCGTTCCGACTCCGTGACCGTTCCGGGTATATCTAGCTTAGGGTTTATTTCTTATACGAGTTTATCTATATTGGTTCACTGACTGTCTGATATCTTGAACCGGGATATTCCAGTACAATTTTCTTGATCGCATGAAATCGCTTACTGTACGGCTATCGTATATGTCGATGCGCGAGAGACTGATTCGCAGTTGACAGCATGCGCGACAATCACATGTTTTCGCAGAAGCGATTCGCAGGCATGCGCGTCAATTACATGCACGCGCATAGATGATTCGCATTTGAAAATTGTTCAGAATGAGATACGGCATAGCAATTATCTACGGATTTATGATCCGCGCATAAGTCAGCGCTCGTATCATGCGCTGATAAATGGCGACGATATGCTTTTCATCAGCAGCGCGCCCAATTGCATAAATTCATTTGCAGCGTGCTGTGATTATCTTGCAATTTTATGATGATGATGTCAAAATGTTGCTACGATCATCTGTACATTACATACTCGCGTCAAAATACTCTGCAAAACAACTGTATACTCGCAGGCATATTTTGTATGGATGCATGATGGACATCTGATTATTATACTGCAGCATTTCACACCATAAATTGATGACTGCAGAACTATTCAAATTGTCAGCATTTCATGCTTATCTGCAATATAGTGTGCAAGAGATGTTTATCTGAACTCGCAGTACATGCAACACACACTAACATGCAGCACACATTAACATGCGGCATCTGAGTATATGCACGTTCTATACGGAGTGACTGACTGACTGTTTATTGTAAGTTGTGCATGCATCATGTTAGCAGATGTTATGTATAAACCAGCTTGATCACGGTAGCAGCTGGAATATATGGCATCATATCACAATGCATCAGACATGCACAAAAGCATACCTGCTGTGCATGTTAACTATATTCGAACCCATATGGTGTAAGGTGCCTATTCAGTGGTCTTAACACAATAATTAGCTCGTTATGTCCCGGTGGAGTCGAGATACTCTTCGGACCACATATCGTTCTATTGTGGATCACTGAAAGGATTGCTCACCAGAGCCATGTGTGAAATATACCAAGCAACTCGTCATTCACGATGAGATATGCAGGATTACAAACACTAATCAAATTGATATATATCATGTTAGCTACATGCTGTCCAATGGTATACAGATCATCTTATATGATAAATCAATTTGCTAGTGTACTAAATCAGCAAGTACCTATATAATACATAGGTATAGTGTACTAAATCAGTAAGTACCTATACAATACATAAGTCATTGACATCATTATGTATGTTGACAATATACACTGACTCACTAAGTGTATATGCTCAAGTATTATATCAACATATGATACATAGATACCATCCAACAAACACATGTGCGTGTTGGATGTCAAGCGATGGCGATACATATGGGACAGGATCAAACAACCTGTTGAAGGGCTGGATGGAGATATCTCCAGACCCGAAGGCAATATATTGTGCCCATACAACAGCGGGTAATTGTTGGGCACAGTCCATTCGTCTCACATATCATCGCTGGAGTAACAACAACAAGTACATTGCATTATGACAACTGATACAGAACTGATCAGTCCAAAATGCATGTAACTCTTTCAGAGCAGTAACTATATTGACATCTGATAGAAGTTGTTGTGGACAAGCACACACATATATATGTGTTGTGTCAAACCGCTTTGATTATATAATCAAGCAATGCAGGGCACGGTATCGGTTGCAAAATTACCTATCGATAAATTTCGATAACTTAAAAAATGTATCGATAACGCCGATAATCGATAATTATCGATATCTCCAATTTATGTATGCATTTGCATAGTTAATACATAGCATTTCTCATACTATCGACCAACCGATACCGATATATCGCCGATAATTCGTCTTATTTTTGTTATCGCCGGTATATCGATATCAAATATCGATATATCGGCAAACTGAGATATCGATACCGAGCCTTGAAGCAATGTCCTGATATGTTTAAAATAAGAGATATCATTTTGATATATCTTAGAGCACAGTCATATGCTCAAAACATATCATAGATTGATAAATTATCACTTAAGTGGATAATCCGCTTTTAGTTGGTAAATCTAAATATCATCAGGAAGTACATTTACTTCCATGGGTTTCAATCAGTAAAACCCACAAATATGATCAACCTCAGATGTTGATATGCAGAATAATTCACTTTTATGCCATGAAAATTGTCATGTGCAAAGGTGAAGTGATATGCAGTGCTTCTGTACTTTGCAGTCCACACACACACAGAGATATGTTATTATGGAAACAATAATCAAGCCGAAAAACGGCCAAAATAGGTAAAATCCGTTTGCGATAGATTTGAAAATTGAAAATCGGACCCTATTTTATTTGATAATATGATTTTATACCTATTGAGGTATGAGAAAATCATAATGACTATAGTCATATCTCGTGTAACACCCTATATAGCAGGTGTGGAATATGTAGGGGTATACATATTGGCTGTAACGAAATGCGTCAAAATGTTGTACGTGAAATGAAAAATGAAAATTTCGGATTGATTTTTTTTGGCTAATATGAATATTCAGCTATCAATAAACAATCCCTGATTTATGCAGCATATGTAACACCCTGTAACACCCTAAATATTGAATGTGTGTTTCAGAGGTGTAACATACCTATTGGAAACCACGTAACATTCAGTGTGGTATTAAATGCAGTTTTGCTTGAAAATGTTTGCAAAATATTTATACTGCTTTATTTTTACCTATTTTAGGGTTACTGATATCATGTAACACCCTAATCACATTATTGGGAATATGGGCCACTGTAACCTAACATGCCCTAAAATGCCACTAAATATTCGATAAACTTCGTGTTTGGCATAAATATATCATGCTGTAATCGACACAGACATGATAATATATCGGGCAACAACCCTAAAACTGTAACAGATGCTTCCTATAAGGAATGCATACTATTTATGAGGTACAGGCAATTGACAACTGCCTTATATCACACACTTCCTTGAGGGGGGAAGAAGGTGGATATATATATGTATAACTACCTCATTATTATGTACAAATGTACTACATGTATGTAAACATACAGATATACCATATATATATATAAATCACACACACTCAGTTAGTTGATTAGCTGAAGGTATTTTGTGTTGTGTTTTGTTTTTAGATGGTTGCACTCGAAGAGGAAGAGCCAGAGATTCCAGTTATCAACCCAGATCCATCGACATGGTTTTTCGACATTCTTGGTTCATATGATGCATTCAGCCGGTTTAAAGTCCCGAAATGGATCGCTGGTTATGACAACACACAAACCAGATACGACCAGATAGGCTACTTCGATGACATCAGTCGTATGAAGCCAGACATGAGCCGATTTAGGGATCCAACCAATGAACCTCAGGAACCAGAGACCGAGTATACAGAAGATAATTCTCCGATGGTTTTTACAGATATACAGATTCTGTCCCAGCACCAGTTCCACCTAGTTTGGTCCCAAAGGTGAAAATGACACCACCTAGGGAATACAAATCAGGACAGGATGCGGAAGTCTGGTTGGACACGGTGGACCGATATTTCCAGTTTACCTATCCAGGAGTCAAGGACACGGACTTGATTACAGTGTTTCTGACTCTTATTCAGAACAACGACAAACACTATTTTCAGGTCTTGGCACAACAGCCAAATGCCACCTATGAAATGGTCAGACGGACATTCCTCAGCCAATTTGGTAATCCTCACAAGAGATCAGTAGCCAAGAAACACCTTATGGCACTGTCTCAAGGAAGCCAAACTTTTTCAGATTATTTGCGCACGTTCACATCACTAGCTTCTCTAGCAGCAGTTGATTTGAACGATGTGCTAATAAAGGATAGATTTGTCAGCAGTATGGATTCAGATCTCCGCAGACAGTTCCAACTCAGATTCCTGACAGAACAGGAAAGGAATAATCTGTCGTGGCAAGAAACCACACAGATACTGCTTGATTTGAATTATGTCATTCATTCAAAGCAGTCAGAAACCCTTCACTATCGGGGTCAGAGGGAGCAGTCATCAGGAGGTCCAGTCAAGAAGGACAAGGACAAATGACGTGGCCAGAAGCCATATGACAGATCCAACAGAAATCGGAATCAGAATCAGAGTGGCAGCCAGAACTCCAATCAAAATCGGAGCAAAGGAAAAGGTGGAAAAGGCAAGGGCAAAGGAAAAGGGAAATCACAGAATCCTCAGACTTGCAATCGTTGTGGTCGTGTTGGTCACATCGAAAAGGATTGTTATTCCACCAAGACCCCAGATGGAAAAGATATCAAGGGTAAGCCACCAGCTCAGAGTCCTTTCCAGAACCGGAGACAGCAGCAACAGAATCAGGGTGCTAAGGATGGGTCCGGCAAACTCATCAATACGATCAACACCTTGGTTAAGGAACTGAAGAGTCAGCACAGCATCAATGCAGCAGTTGCAACTCCACTCCAGTTCCAGCTTCAGCTCCAGCTCCTCAGGGAAACTCTCAGGGTACTGCACAGGTACCGGTGTTGAGAGCACCCCGAGGGTAGATCAGCCTGAAGATGCCACTGAAGCAAGTGGCCGGGTTGAGAGTATCTCAGAAGAAGTCCTTTCCAGTCTGACATTACAGTTTCAGCAGATGGACACTCCCTCAGAGCACATCGCACAGATGCAGTCTCAGACAGCACAGCTGAAATCACAGAAGAAGCTGTTGTTGTACAAAGGGAAAGTATATGGACAGAGTACTCATATTTTGGTAGATCCAGGAGCAACATCGTCTTTCATTGACAGACAATTCGCTGCTCAGCTTGGTATAGCACCCACAGATTCTTCATCGTTTTCAGTGGGATTGGCTGGAGGAAGCCAACTACCATGCACATCCTATCTTCCCAAGGCTACATTTACGCTGGGTAAGTATAAGGATACAGAAGATTTCTACATCATTGACATGAAACCATTCACTGTCATTCTGGGTCAAGATTGGTTGGAGAGGAGAAATTCACACATTGACTTTCAGACCAAAAATCTGACGATCACTAGGAAGCATTCATCAGGCTCCAGTATTCGCACAGTATTATCCAGAGTTGAACAGACTCCAGGCTCAGATGACCTTCCTGAAATGGAATTGGTCAGCGCCACCACCATGAGAAAGCACCTTCGTCGTATTCGATCCAGTGGTTCGGCTGAAGAAGCCGTAGCTTATCTCTTCTTTCTCTCAGAGGTCGACGGTGAACTGGTCTTTACAGCATCAGACACAGACACCACTATGGAAGACCCAGAGGTCACAGCAGCACGTGATCAAATGAGAGAAGACTTTTCAGACATATTCCAGGAGGATCTTCCAGCTGGTCATAGGCCAGAACGGTTTGAAGGTGGTTATCATCGAATCAACATTGAACCTGGGCACAAGCCGCCATCGCAGCCAGTACGTACCATTCCAGTGCCCATGATGGAAGAGCTCAAACGACAGATCATCAAATATGTCGACTTGGGTATCCTTCGTCCGTCATCATCCCCATATGGATGTCCTATCATTTTCGCTCCTAAGCCAGGTGGGAAGTGGAGGATGTGCTGTGATTATCGAGCCCTTAATAACATCACAATTAATTAAGGACACGTATCCATTGCCACCACACGACACCCTACTTGAACAGCTAAAAGGTGCACGATGGTTCAGCAGATTTGACTTCAATCAGTTTTTCCATCAGATCCCTATACATCCAGATGACATTCACAAAACAGCTATTCGCACCAGATACGGTTCCTATGAGTGGACAGTTATGCCTTTCGGATTGACCAATGCTCCTGCAACAGCTCTTCGTGTAGGAAACCGGGCATTCTTCGACTTCATCGACCAGTTTCTTGTCATATCCATGGATGACACTATTGTGTACAGTCCGGACTTTGACAGCCACGTGAAGCATGTTCGACAGTTCCTCCAGCGTTGCAGAGATCACCAGTTCTTCATCAGGCCTTCCAAGGTGGAGTTGTTCGTCAGATCTATAGACTTTATCGGACATCACATCTCTGAAGCAGGCCTATCCATCATCGAAGCCAGAATCCGAGCAGTCATGGCAATTCAGCCTCCAGTGTCTTATGGTCCTACCGTTGGAAAGCAGCCTCTACGCCGTATGGCTAAAGATGGCAAGTCATCCCTTCGGTCATTCTTGGGCATGGTCGGTCAATTTAGGAGATTCATACCAAAGTTGTCCAAGATTGCCGAGCCTCTCAATCGTCTCCTTAAAGATAATGCAGAGTTTGTCTGGGAATCTGAGCAGCAGCAGGCATTTGACAACCTCAAAAGTGCCATCTGCAATGCTCCAGTACTACAGCTTCCAGATCAGAAACTGCCATCTATTATGGAGGTCGATGGATCAGGCACACACGTTGGTCAAGTGATACTCCAGGATCAAGGAAAAGGTATGAAGCCATGTGGTTATCACAGCGTCACTCTATCCGATACACAGAGACGTTGGCCTATTCCTGAGATCGAGCTATTTGCCATTGTGGAGGGTTTCCGATTCTTTCGCCACATCTTGCTGGGAGCTCCTGAGACTATCGTACGCTCAGATCATCAACCACTGGTTTATTTCCAGTCGAAATCCACACTGAGCCCCAAACAGGCAAGGTGGTTGGATGAGCTCTCCGAGTACAACTTCCGAATAGAGCACATCGCTGGCGAGAAGAACAAGGTTACAGATGCACTCACTCGTATCTCTGCACTCTTTGAACTCACTGACTGTCTGACACATATACACGTCACCGAGGTTCCACTCATTGACATACCATCTGCAGATTCTACATTCAGTGCACTTATATCTTCTTCATCAGCTCATCAGCTACACGACATCATTATATCCGAATATGATCGTGATACATTTGCACAGACTATATTGGCTAAGCTGACATCATCGACTTCATCACAGTCAGTCAGCAGCTTCAGCTTCGAGCTCATTCAGGGGTTGATCTACCGCAAGACCATATATGGCAGACAGCTGTACATTCCACCTACAGCTAAAGTCCCAACAGATGACGGTGAGATCACACAGCTTCGCCACATTCTCCTTCATGAGTGCCACTCAGCCACTATTTCTGGTCATGTAGGCAAAAATCGCATGCTTCATCTTCTGCGTAGCCGATATTATTGGCCAGGAATGACAACGGCAGCCATCCAGTACATTCGGGAGTGCCCCGTTTGTCAACGCCAGAAATCGAGACGACACAAGCCTTATGGTCAGGCACATATACGATATTCTGTGCCTAAGACACAGTGTCAACAACGGAGACGGGTTAATCCGCGGAGACGGAGACGGGTCCGCTATTTCGTTGGCATCCGTCTACGACGTAGCCCGCCGAAGGCGGGCTTCGGCCCGGACCGTATCTGTGGGGATCCCGCCGAAGGCGGGATCCGGCTACGTCGTAGGTTCGCCGAAGGCGGGCTTCGGCCCGGACCGTAGGGATCCCGCCGAAGGCGGATCCGGTTACGTCGTAGCCCGCCGAAGGCGGGCTTCGGCCCGGACCGTATCCGTATCCATCGAAGACGGCCCGGTTCCTTTGTTGACACTGCTGCTGAGGCATCTCATTTGATTAGAGAGGACCAACCAAGAAGGGGGGTTGTATCGTACTAAATGCCCATTCTACTAATCTTACGGTGGGTTAACCCGCCGTTAGAGGAATTTTCGGTGGCCTCTAGTGGTGGTGTTATGAGGTCTACGGTGTCAAACCTATCGATTTTCAGACAGTTTATGAGTTGAATGAAAGCTGAGGAACATACTATGGATGGATGCGATGTGCCCCATGTGTGTAATGCGCTCGCGAAGTGGGGGGGGTGTAGCGGGTTCCGATCATATATGCTTACGGTGGGTTACCACATAATTTTGTATATTGATGGTAGATATGTGGCCTTCCTCGATGGCCCTTTGGAAATTTGGAGACCTATGTTGTCAAGTTCTCGAGCTGCTCTTTCTGCAGTGTCTTGTCAAAATTTTCATTCGAGGCCATCTTGACCCTCAAAATGTCACGCGAAGTGAGGGTGGTATGGCGGTTTTTTACGCTATATGACACGATTTATATGCGATAATTGTGTGCGATAACCGGTTTGGGTTTGGGTTTTCAGGTTAACAAACCCAGATACATCCGATATCATTCTTCGCGGATGCCTCTTGGGAGTGTCTAAAGTCATCCTGCCACTATGAACATGACCAGGGGGTCAGTTTAGGGGCTGAAATAATCGTTTTACTTAGGGTTGGGTAACCCATCGTAAGGGGTCCTTACGGTGTGTAAACCCACCTTTCGTAGAATAGGCATAAATTGTTTTGAAGTCAGAGTTATGTAGTTACATATACATGGTCCATTGACCATTGTTAGTGAATATTGATGTGTAAGACTAAAAGAAGCGTTTTTCTTTTGGTACAGCGCCGATCATCTGCAAAATAGTTTAGTGAATATCATCACGTGTAGTGAATATCGTTATTTGCAGTGAACATCATTTATCTACTGTGAATGGCATTATCTGCCGACAGCAGACTGCAAGAAATGTCGCCATCTACGGTGAACGACGCCATACCTGCACTCTACGGTGAATACTTAATGTATAGCCTAGGCAAAGAAGGTCTGAAACAACGAATCCTTACCAATCTCTTAAATCATCCTTACCAAACTCTTAAATTATCCGCCTATATTAATAGGGATAAGTCTAGATTGGGTGTAGACATTTCATTTTAATCTAGATTGGGCGTAGACTTCATTTTAACATACCATGATGCCTGGAGGGCATTACATTTTACATTGATAATATTGCATGTGAAAATTGTTATGTAAATTCGACCGGTAGATATCAACATCTGACCACAATGAACACATCTACCGGTTGGATTTGCGAAATAATGTTTTTTTAAGCATCAAACAACAAAAACCATCGATTACGAACATTCTTTTGCTAGTCACCGCATACAAAAACATTATTTCACAATTTCAACCGTTAGATATGTTCATTGTGGTTAGATGTCGATATCTACCGGTTGAATTTGCGAAATGGTGGTTTGTTTCGCAACAAATAACAACAAACATCGATCCCGAACAGTTTTTTGCTAGTAATTGCATACAAAAAACATTATTTCGCAAATTCAACCGTTAGATATGTTCATTGTGGTCGGATGTTGATATCTACCGGTTGAATTCGCGAAATGATGTGTTTTCTTTTTGCAACAAATAACAAAAGAAATTGCGACCCGTACCCCCTATACCTGTGTCTACACCCAATGGCACATTAAAATGAAGTGTCTACACCCAATCTATACCAAAATGAATTGCCTACACCCAATCTAGATTAAAATCAAGTGCCTACACCCAAGTGCCTACACCCAATCTAGATTAAAATGAAGTGCCTACACCCAATCTAGATTAAAATGAAATGCTTACACCCAATCTGGATTATAATGAAATGTCTACACGCAATCTAAACTTATCCCATCCCATAT
>LGRX02033687.1:0-21801 GCA_001247695.2 Cymbomonas tetramitiformis | reverse complement strand
GGCAACCACCTTGGGGTGCGCTTTGGATGGAGTGCTGGTCAGAGTGCGCGCTGCCGGGGCAGAGAAGGTCACGGATCTTCTCCTGGTATATCTCCACGTAGGAGGCCTCCATGGTTATGGACCATCCCTTCGCCGTGTACGTCTCCGCGGTCTCCAGAATCTTCTCCACGGTGCGAGGGATGATACCGCGCTCGTCCCCATGGAGCTCCCCGAGCATCGTGTGTGTCTTGCCGCTTCCCGTCTGCCCGTAGCTGAAGAGGCACACCTTGTACCCATCCAGCGCGCTCTGCACCAGCTGTGAAACTTCCGCGAAGATACGCTCCTGTTCCGTCTCCGGCCCGAACGCCTGCACTCCCATTCCCCTCCCGCACGCGCGGCCCTCGCTCCACGCATCAGACAAGGGCAGGTCTTCAGGAAAACTGCGAAGCTGACATACACTCATTCTCAGCATCCGCCATGATCTGTGAGATTCCAGCAGGCCCGACTCATGGATCGATTATCTCCTTCTGTATGGAAATCATCAGGGTTTGGGTGCCGTACGTCAACCTTGGAGAGCCCCATGTTGCAGCAAAATTGACGCATCATAACGTGAAAGCCTGCGGGTCTTGACATGGAGGCGCCCCTTGAAGGGGAGGGTTGTGACGCTGAGCACCATCCCTACACAGGGGCAATGGATCGGCTCCTGCACCATAGCGGTATAAGAAGGGGGGCCTCACATGGTCGAAGGAGAACGACCACTCCTTGGCCTCATTGTCGGACATCCCGCTGCCGTGCCCGTTGGCAGCCACCAGCTTGACAGTGGCTTCATCCACGGGAGCCACCACAGCGCTCTCCGCCGTGGGACGAATGCGTGTGAAAACGCGGACGTTCCCACGCAGCTCCTGCACCAAGTTGTGCAGGCGCCGGCGCGCGTCTTCTGCATCCATCAGCTGCTGCAGCAGGTTCGCCGCCTCCTCGCGGCTCCCCTCCAGCTGCCGCCGCAAGGACTCCTCGTCCTGTCCAACCCTCCGCACCCTCATCCTTGACCTTTCATCGATCCTTCGGGCACCCGTCACTAATCTTTGCACACCCTGGTACCCTCAACCCATCCTTCTCCACCTGAATGTTGTGCACAGGCTGAAGAGCTCAAAAGGTATTCATGCGCACCGAGCATGTCAGCTCCAGGCACATGTCATTGTGTCATTGCTGGGCTGACGTACCTTGCCAGAGGCCTGCTTTTGCTGACGAAGCATCTCAAGCTCGTGGGAGATTCCCGCAATCTGTTTCATCTGCTCCTCCTCGCCGCGCCCAGTGGCTTGCTTCACCGTGTCGACTTCGAATTGCATGCGCTCGCACCGCTTTTCTGCCATCTCGGACCTCACGGTCAACGCCTGGATCTCGCCCCGTAGAGTCCGTGCCAGATCTTCCCCACAGGCCTTCGCCGCCGCCACCTCCCCACGCACCCGCTCCGTCTCGCCTTGCTCCGACTGCAGCTGAGCAATCACGCCTGTTGAGCCCAAAGCCCCCACGTAACCACTTCTGCCCTTCCACGAAGTCTGGCGCTCAACACCATTCCCCCTTTCGTTAAGGTCCATCCCGACATTCCGCAAAGGGCTTATCCCCAAGAGCACTCGTGTGCTCGCAAGCTACACGGCCCCCAGACACTGATCCGCCTCAGCGAAGGGAGTTGTTTCTAGGTAACAAAAGTAGAATCTTCTCCCTTAACTTCCTCGCACACTACACCCCCAGCACACAGATCCCTTCACCATAAAGTTCCCAATAATCGCGTGGAGAATCATCCACACCTCACTTCGGCCATGCGACATTTGATATGGCCATGAACAAGCATCGCCTGGAGCGTGCCTACACAGTGCCGGAGACTGTACGCCCAATCCTACCTTCTTTAAGAGAGCTGCGACGGGGCGCACCTTGCAGGCGCCCGTTCATCTGCTCGAATTCCTCCTTGGTCAGGCGCGAGTTCTCCTGAGCCTCGGCATTCAGCGCTGCCAGCTTCGCACGCTCTGCATCCATCTCCACCTCCAATTCCGCACGTTTTGCTTTAAACTCCGCCTCGGCTTTCCCGGTGGCATCCTCTAGCGCTGCCACCCTCTCGCCTTCCAGGGAGCTCCGCAGGGCCTGCAGTTCAGTATCCAGCTCTTCCCTCGCCGCGGCTTCCAGCTCCCGCCGCATCGAACCCACCGCCAGCTCAGTGTCCTCCCTCGCTGACGCAGCCAGCGCAGCCTCTTGCTCCGCTAGCCGTGCCTCAAGCTGGATTCTTGCAGCCTCCTCAAGCTCTGACCGCAGGGTGGACACCGCGACCTCCTGTGGGAGGCCATCCACAGATGCAGCGTTACATATGCGGCACACGCCCTCTCGGGGGTCTTGAAATTGCTGACAAAGCGCATTTATTTAAAGCCAATAGCAAATACAGTTGTGCATGGAGACCAACTTATAACACGATGAAGGATGCTAATTGCTCAATTAACTCGTGAAGCAAAAGAGAACCTGTCCCCTTTCCACAGCATGATAGAACATGGAGACCCTTGATCTAAACCGGAAGTTGCAGAATCAGTGCTTCTAAATCGAGAAGCCAGTTCTCATGTAATTCAGGTGGCAGTCGTCAATCGATGGAATCCGAAGTGTTTTTATATATTCCCTCATCAATGCTTCCGAAAATATGAGGAGTCTCTCAAGAAACAGAAGGAAGGGGCCACCTGGCGCTCGTGAGCTTCCGCCTGAAGCTTGCCCTGCTGCATCTCCAAGGCACTACGCTGCTCCTGCTCGGCCGTTGAGGTGAGCGTTGTCTTCTGGGCCTCCAGCGCGGCCGCCATCCTCTCGCTGCCGATCTCCTCCAGCGCCTGCTTCTGCTCAGACAGTGCTAAGCTCTTCTGCAGCTCGGACGAAGCTTCGAGCTCCGCACGCAGAGTCTGCAATGCTGCCGCACGCTCCTGTACACAACCAATCACAGCGCTTTAAACCAAACAGGCACGAGGACACACTGGTGCCCGTCGGGCGCAGCGCCGCATTATTACATCCCAGATTTAGCTGCATCTCGCTGGCCTCTGCCAAGCTAGTCCGGGTGCCTCCACTACATGAGATGGCAGCAGGCTCCGGCACCGGCGGGAAGGAATAGCCACGGGCATGTGGGACCGCGGTGGACCTGTGACGCCGCAGACTCGAGCGTGCTCTTGACCTCTGACAGCCCGAGCTGGGAGTCTGCCTTTGCCTCTGCCATGGCCACATCGTGTGCCGCCCTGCTCTCTGCCTTCCATGCCGCCTTCTCGGCGCTTGCCACTGCCTCCAGGTGTGCCTTTTGCTCAGCCAACGCCACCTTCCGGTCCTCTGCCGCCTCCTCCTGCAGCTTGGCCTTTGCCTCCGCCAGCGCCACGCACTTCTCCTCCTGCCCCGCTGCGATTAGTTCTGACCGCAGCTTGGCCTCGCGCTCCTGTAGCTCTGCTGCATGACCCTCCGCCTGCGCAGTGCAAAACAATGTCAGCCAATCGGATCCCTCCTGACCAAAACATGCGGAGACCGCCCTGTGGTAGCCCCAGCAATCACCCGGCTGCGGTCCCGAGCCCCTCTCTCGAGGAACCCTTAATACCACGCCTTAAGGATGGACGGGTGACGCTACCTGTGCGGCTCTCTCCTCCTCAAACGCCGTCTCCATTGCCTTCCGTGTCTCCATCACCGCTGCCTCCTTCTCGTGGTGCAGCTCCTGCACGCCCTTGCCTGCTGCATCCCGCACCGCCTGCAGTTCCGCAGCGTGATCCTTCGAGAGCTTTTCGCCAAGCTCCTGCCGTGCCGCCTCCGCTGCCGCCTCCAAGCTCGACTTCTGGCTAGCCAGTGCGAGGGCCTCGTGCTCATCCGCCTCCTTCTCCAGTGTGCTGCGCAGCGATGCCAAGGCCTCAGCCTTCGAGCTCTCCGCGGCGGCCTCCAGCTCACTTCGCAGAGTCCCCACTGCCTTGGCCTTGTCATCGCTCGCTGCCATGTCCGCCTTGGCACGGTTCTCGGACAGGCTGGAGGCAAGCCGCTCCGCCGCCATCTGCTCCATCATCACCTTCTGATCTGCCAGTGCCTTCTCTGACGCCACCTGCGCACCACAGGCCGGCGTCCACCATTCTCGGAATGCTCGGAATGCAGGGAGCGGGCAACAATCTCGGCTACCCAGATGACTGCGAGCGGCTAGCCAAATGCGCACATCCTCGACCCCTACCTGAGGGTCTCGCAGAGTCCCAACGCAAGCGCAGAGCCTGTGCACATCTGAGATCCTAAAGCACGGATGGAAAGGGCTCTGCGCACATCGCCGCACCCCTCGGATGTCCCTTGAAGGGAAAGCCCAATGTGGAGGTAAGGGGCGCTCGGATCGAACACTTGCCAGGGTCCGCCATGCGCTTGAGCCCAATCACAAAATGGAACTTCTATCGCGAAAAAGGTTTCTTCTGCCGTATCCGAGCGGGCGCAGGACCACATCACGGCACCTCCAAGCTCTCAGAGCCTCAGAATCCGAGGGCGCACCTGCAGCTTAGCAACGTTCGCGTCCGCCTCTGCCTTCTGCTCCGCAAGCGCATTCGCCTTGTCCTGCGCGGCGCTTGCCTCAAGCTTACTGCGCAGCTCAGACAGCTGGATCTGCGTGCTCGCCTTGTACTCTGCCATCGCCACGCCGAGCTCTGCCTTCTGCTCTGCGCTGTAGGCCACCCGCTGCGAGCCGAACACCTCCGTCAGCGTCGCCTTCTGCTCCTCTAGCGCCGCAGCCTTCTCTGCCTCCGCCTCCCGCATGTGCACCACCCGCTCATCCTCCGCCGCCGCCTCTAGTGCTAGCTTCTGTGCTGCCAGAGCGGCTTGCTCATGCTCATTCGCCGCCTTCTCCACCGCCAGTAACTCACTGGCGCGCGCGGCCGCGTGCTCTGCCTCAACACTTGCCAAGGCGGCGTCATGCTCGCTCACCATCGTTGCGGCCGCCTCCGCCTTCTCCTTTGCCAGCTCCACTCGCACCACCTCAAGCTGCTCTGCTGCCGCCATCTCCCGCTCCCTCTGGCATTCCTCCACTGCCTGCCTCAGTGCCACCGTCGCTGCCGCCTCGAGCTCCTCACGTTGTGATTTCAAAGCTGCCTCTGCGCCCTGCCCCAGTGTCCTCTCCAGGGCATCACGCTGCTCGCCGAGTGCGGCTTGTTGCGCTTCTGCGGCAGCCATCTCCAGCTCGCGCTGCTGCACTGCGAGGGCGGTCTTCATCTCCTCCGCCCCCGCCTTTTCCAGGCGAGCCTGTAGGTCCGCTAATGCTGCCGCCTGTGTCTCCTGCGCATTCACTGTCGCCTCCTCTTGCTGCTGCTCCAGACTCTTGCGCGTGTGGGCCTGCTCCTCCTCCAGCGCGGCTTGATGCTCCATCTTCTGGGCTTGAAGCGCAGCCGCCTGCAAACAGCAATCCCTCTCAATCATCACTCGAACTCCCAGAAAGTTTCGCTTCACAAGATTCCATCAGGCACCCGGCTCTCTCACTTACCACTTTGCACGGTCAACATGAAACATTGCGCGCCACCATACCTTATCTGCAGCTGCCTCCGCCTGCAGGGATGCCTTCAGCTCTACCGCGGCAATCTGCGTGGCGGCTTTGTGCTCCGCCAGCTCTACGTTGAATCGTGCTATGTCATTTGCAGATAGGGCACCCTTCTCCGCCTCGAAGACTGCCTCGCAGTGATTCCGCAGCTCCGCCAGCGCTTTCTGCCTCTCCAGTGCCGCCTTCTCCTCCAGCTCATTGCGCAGCTCGGCCAAGGCCTCCTGCTGTGCCTGCGCAGCCTTGGCCTCCAGGCGCTCCTTCTGTAGAGCCAGAGCAGCCTCCTCTGCCGATGCCCACTGCTCATCCAAATCTTGCTTCTGATTTGCAAGCGCTGTTTTTTGCGCCGCCGCAGCCTCGGCCTCCAGCTCCTCGTGCTGCTGCTCCAGAGCTGACTGCTGCGCCTCCGCAGCCTTGGCCTCCAGCTCCTCGTGCTGCTGCTCCAGGGCTGACTGCTGCGCCTCCGCAGCCTTGGCCTCCAGCTCCTCGTGCTGCTGCTCCAGGGCTGACTGCTGCGCCTCCGCAGCCTTGGCCTCCAGCTCCTCGTGCTGCTGCTCCAGGGCTGACTGCTGCGCCTCCGCAGCCCTGGCCTCCAGCTCCTCGTGCTGTCGCTCCAGAGCTGACTGCTGCGCCTCCGCAGCCTTGGCCTCCAGCTCCTCCTGCTGCTGCTCCAGGGCTGACTGCTGCGCCTCCGCAGCCCTGGCCTCCAGCTCCTCGTGCTGATGCTCCAGGGCTGACTGCTGCGCCTCCGCAGCCTTGGCCTCCAGCTCCTCCTGCTGCTGCTCCAGGGCTGACTGCTGCGCCTCCGCAGCCTTGGCCTCCAGCTCCTTCGTGCTGCTGCTCCAGAGCTGACTGCTGCGCCTCCGCAGCCTTGGCCTCCAGCTCCTCGTGCTGCTGCTCCAGGGCTGACTGCTGCGCCTCCGCAGCCTTGGCCTCCAGCTCCTCCTGCTGCTGCTCCAGGGCTGACTGCTGCGCCTCCGCAGCCTTGGCCTCCAGCTCCTCGTGCTGCTGCTCCAGGGCTGACTGCTGCGCCTCCGCAGCCCTGGCCTCCAGCTCCTCGTGCTGTCGCTCCAGAGCTGACTGCTGCGCCTCCGCAGCCTTGGCCTCCAGCTCCTCCTGCTGCTGCTCCAGGGCTGACTGCTGCGCCTCCGCAGCCCTGGCCTCCAGCTCCTCGTGCTGATGCTCCAGGGCTGACTGCTGCGCCTCCGCAGCCTTGGCCTCCAGCTCCTCCTGCTGCTGCTCCAGGGCTGACTGCTGCGCCTCCGCAGCCTTGGCCTCCAGCTCCTCGTGCTGCTGCTCCAGGGCTGACTGCTGCGCCTCCGCAGCCTTGGCCTCCAGCTCCTCGTGCTGCTGCTCCAGGGCTGACTGCTGCGCCTCCACAGCCTTGGCCTCCAGCTCCTCCTGCTGCTGCTCCAGGGCTGACTGCTGCGCCTCCGCAGCCTTGGCCTCCCAGCTCGTGCTGCTGCTCCAGGGCTGACTGCTGCGCTCCGCAGCCTTGGCTTCCAGCCCTCGTGCTGCTGCTCCAGGGCTGACTGCTGCGCTCCACAGCCTCGGCCTCCAGCTCCTCGTGCTGCTGCTCCAGAGCTGACTGCTGCGCCTCCGCAGCCTTGGCCTCCAGCTCCTCGTGCTGCTGCTCCAGGGCTGACTGCTGCGCCTCCGCAGCCTTGGCCTCCAGCTCCTCGTGCTGCTGCTCCAGGGCTGACTGCTGCGCCTCCGCAGACTTGGCCTCCAGCTCCCCGTGCTGTCGCTCCAGAGCTGACTGCTGCGCCTCCGCAGCCTTGGCCTCCAGCTCCTCGTGCTGTCGCTCCAGAGCTGACTGCTGTACCTCCGCAGCCTCAGATTCAAGCTTTTCACGCTGCTGCTCCAGGGCGAATTCCTGTGCTTCCGCAGCTTCAGCCTCCAAGTCCTGTGTAAGGTTTGCCAGAGCCACTCCCAACTCTTCCGCAGCAATCGTCTGAAGCATCGCTTTTTGTGCAGCAAGTGCGGACTCCTGCGCGGCGGCAGCCGTCCTCTCCAACTCTTCCTTCAGCTCATCCAGTGCGGCTTCTTGTGCCTTTGCAGCTGCAGCATCGAGCATCTCCATCTGTGCAGCCAGTGCCGCACCCTGCTCACCCTCCGCCATGATCTGCAGTGTGGCGCGTGTCTCAGCCAATGCAGCCGCCTTGTCATCCTCTGCAATTCTCTCTAGCTCCTGCTTTTGGGCTGCCAGCGCCGCCTGCTGCGCCTGCGCTGCCAAGTTCTCCAGATGGTCCTCTTGGGCCGCCAGCGTGGACTGCTGCGCCTGGAATGCCAGGCTTTCCAACTCATCCTGCTGCAGTGCCAGCGCACACTCCAGCTCCTCCGCGGCCCTCGTGTCCAGCTCCTCCTTCTGTGCCGTCAGCGCTGTCGCCAGCTGCTCCCCAGCCTTCATCACAAGCTCCTCCTTCTGCTCGCCAAGTGCTGCCGCCTGTGCCAAGTCAGCTACAGCTTCCAATTCCTCCCTCTGAGCTAAAAGGGCCGCAATTTGCTCACTCTCCGCCATAGTCTGCAAGTCAGCCAATGCAGACATCTTTTCATCAGTAGCCTGCGTCACCAGCTTCTCCTTCTGTGAGGCCAGCGCCGCCTCCTGCACCTCCGCTGCCTGCACCTCCAGTTCCTCCTTCTGTGCCTCCAGCGCCGCCTCCTGCGCCTCCGCCGCCTGCGTCACCAGCTCCTCCTTCTGTGATGCGAGTGCCACACCCTGCGCCTCCGCTGCCTGCACAACCAGCTCCTCCTTCTGTGCCTCCAGTGCCGCCTCCTGCGCCTCCGCTGCCTGCACCACCAGCTCCTCCTTCTGTGCCGCCAGCGCCGCATCCTGCGATTCCGCTGCAATGTTCTGCACTTCCTCTATCACTGCCTGTTGCGTGTTGATCGCCTCTTCCTCTAGTATAATTCTCTGCTCCGCCAGTGCCGTCGTCTGCGCTTCAGCTGCAGCCGCCTCCATTACCTTCTTCTGTTTGGTCAGCGCCTCCGTGGCAGCAGCCTGCTCGGAGCTCCGCAGCTCCAGGAGAGCATCTGTCTTCTCCGCCGCAGCCTTGGACTCGAGCATCGCGCGCTGCTCCTCAAGCGCCCGCACCTGCACGGAATAGTGCCATAAACCGAACCATGAGACAGCAGCAAAGCCATCACAAAACTGACACAAGTCTGCCATTTAAAGGCAATCTCTGATGGACACCATCACCTGATGGGCCCAGGTGTCCACTCCAGGCCACAGGTCAGTTTTGAACTCATGAGTGCTGATGTGCATATTAAGCACACGGAGGCCTCACCACCTCCCCATGCCACAATTAGGTAACCTCGAGAACTGCCCTACCAGGTGGGATTAAAGAAAGAAGCACTCTCCGCTTCTCAGGCATCTCTGTTCACGCAATCGCACCTGTGCCAGCGCTGCGTCTGCCTCGAGCGCCTCCCGCTGTGTTGACAGCGCCAGCTCGCTCTCCTCAGAAGCTTCTTGGCGCAGACTCTGCTCCTGCTCTGCCAGTGCCTGCGTCTGCACCACCAGTGCCGCCTCCTGGAGCTCCCTGGCCTGCTCCTCAAGCTCCGCCTCTAGGCGCTTCTCCGCCGCTCCTTCCAGGGCTGTCTTCTGCTCCTCCAACAGCACCTGCCAGAGTGGCCATATCTCCCCGGAACTCAAAACGGGACCGCCCTAATCTTTCGGAATCAAAAATAGCGCTCACACAGGCTCCTGAGCACCACCAGAATCTTGAGCACAAAGGGAGACGTTGTCACCACACATGCAACCCTGCGCCGCTCATGCACATGCCTTGTGAGCCGTTCCTTTACCGCATTTCAGCATCACGTCGCTGCCTTTGCGGCCAACAGGAGCATACATGGGGCGCTGGCGCACATCGCAGCAGATCTGGACAAGCACATTTACGCTCCGCCATGTCGGTGCCAAACCAGGCTACCACCGCACCTGGCGCTCCTCACACGCCGCCTTCTGCAGCAGCTCCCGCTCCTCCGCCACTGCCACCTGCTGCGCGTGTGCAGCCACTTCCTCAAGCGCGTTCTTCTGCGACAGCAGCGCAATCTGCTGCGCCTCCGCCGCCTCTTCCTGCAAGACAAATTTCTGCTTTGCCAACGCACACGCAGCCGCTTCGTCGCGCGAAGCGACCGCTGCGGCATGCGCCAGAGCAGCCTCAGCCTCTAGACTCGCCCGCAGCTCAGCCAGGGCCGCCGCCTGCTCTTCTGCTGCAAACGCTTCCATGGTTGACGTCAGCTGCGCCTTCTGTGCCTCCAGCGCAGCCTCCTGCGCCTCCGCTGCCTGCACCACCAGCTCCTCTTTCTGTGATGCCAGCGCAGCCTCCTGCGCCTCCGCCGCCTGCACCACCAGCTCCTCCTTCTGTGCCTCCAGCGCCGCCTCCTGCGCCTCCGCTGCCTGCATTACCAGCTCCTCCTTCTGTAAGGCCAGCGCCGCCTCCTGCGCCTCTGCAGACTTGGCCTCGTGTTCCTCCCTCTGCGTGTCCAGCGCCGCCTGCTGTGATTCCACCGCCAACGTCGCCATGCGCTCCCTGAGCTCATGTAGAGCCTTCTCCTGCGACTGCACCGCCTCAGCCTGAAACGCCGTGCTCTGCTCCAGAAGGGCCTCCTGCTTTTCAGCGGCAAACATGCCCTCGAGGCACTCCTTCATCTGGTTCATTGCGTCATCATTAGTTGCAGCCTGCTGCTTCAGCGCCTCATCGTGTGCGCGCTGCTCCTTGACCAGGGTATGCTGCATCTCTGCAAGAGCACCAGCTGAGGCCCCAACCACGCCCTCACCCGCAAACCCCGCAGCACTGAGCCAAGGACCGCATCCATTACGATCCACCAACCAAGCAGCACTCCCTGGAACCGCATCCTACACTGGAACGTGGGCATCGATCGCTCACGTCACATTCTCTTGGGAGCCACGGTGACACTGTACAGGTCACACAGCAATTGCAACCAGGCAGTCATTCATAGAGGGGGTAAATACCGTGGGCCTGCGCAGCAGCCTCCATGGAGGCCCGTGTCTCCTGTAGGGTGGTTTCGAGCGAGGTCCTCTCCCCCGCGGCCGCGCTCTGCTGGGACTCCAAGGCGTGCATCAGCATGTTGCGCCGGGCCTGCACACTGTCGTTGTCACGCTTAGCCTGCGTGTGCTCCGCCTGCAGGAAGTCAAACTTCTCCTCTGCCTTCTCCAGCTGGCTCCGCAAGCTTGCAACCTCGTCTCCGCCCTCCGCACACTGCGCTTCCAGCTGCAGCCGAGCAGTGCTCGACTGCTGCAGCTCCCGCCGCACCACTTGGAGCTTCCTCTCCAGATCGCTTGTCGCTGCACAAGATCTCTGCGCACCCCCGGTACCACAGCAGGCCCCGGCCTTGACCAACCATCGGCATGTCCCCAAGCGCCCCCGGCACGATTGCAGACGTGACCAACCAGCAACTCAACTCTCAAGTTGAAGGGGGGCAGCAGGCGGATCACCTCAAATTCCGCGTCCAGGGTGTGCGCCTTCTTCCTCTCAGCCTCCAGCTGCGCCCTAAGCTCTCTCATCTCCGTGTTTGCAGACTGCCTTTCGCGTGCCACCTCAGCCCAAGCCTGCTGCAGCTTCTCTTCTGCGCTGTCTACACCTGCACATCAAAACGCCCCCTTTGAAGTACAGCTCTCACGATGACGGGCTTTGTGGAGCACTCTTGAAAGAAGAAATAGTGCACAGGCTGCCAACTTTTCAAACAATACCCCAACTTGAGCGATGAAATGAAACGCAAAAGATCGGGGGAACGAACGAAGTCGGGGGAACGGACAATTGCAATATATGGAGTGCCGTGAGGGGAAAAGACAACTGCATACCAAGAAGGCGCACTTCCAACTCACTCTGCTGTCCCTTGATGTGAGCCTGCGTCATGAAAAATAGCAAAGCACTCTTACAATGCTGTTATGCCTTAGATTTCTGGTCCTGCAGAGGGTTGCATTTTATCGTATATACAACTTGATATATGTTTTTTAAAACACTAGATTCATAGAACGCGCCATAAAAGCCCGAGCATCCAAGTTTGGTAGAACACTCTGTGTTTGAAAAAATGAAGGCCATCCCTTAGAGTGAAGCGTGAAAGTCAAGGTCCGGAGAAGCATTCCTGCCTGATACAGATCTTGGAACTAGGAGGGTTGATATAAAACGGATTACCTTCTTTTCTTGCACTTCGGCCTCCAGTAGCATAGCATCTGCTGCAACCTTCACTGCTTCCTGCTTGGCGAAAGGGAAAGCCGTGTTAACAACTGATTCCATGGCAGCCTGAGCAGATTCGACCTTCAAGATTTCGGTGCACTGTGGTAGGATGCACATTACCGCACCGACCGTGCAGACGCCCTGAGCCAAAGCAAGGAAATTCGGACTTGCAGAGGAGCCTCCACACCGTGTTGTTCTATAGTGTAATAGTATTTTCGAGCAGGAACGCAACAAAAAGAAAGTCGGTGCAATAGAACTTCCGGAGTGTCCGTTTTCAGATACGCAATTTCAGCTGCATGTGGCGAGACAGCACCGATAGTAACAGAGTTGAGAGGATGCATAGGACCTAAAAGTAATATGAATTGACGCACAACGCCACTTTCATAAAACAATAAGAACGAACGAATTGGTGAAAGATGAATAGAATGAAGCACCTCCGCCCGCAAGGTTTCCGCATCTCGTGCCTGCTTCATGTCCTCCAATGCCTGTACCTGCAAAAGAGAAACGAGACATGATCATACACGAGTTATAACAGTGCTGCAGTGCATATGCCGCAGAGCACGTGTAACAATTAAGGCAGTCTTGCAGCAAGAAACCCGTATGCCACTACCCACTTCCTTGGATGCCATGTTCTCCATTCTCACCGGAATTAACATAAATCCAGTCAAAGAGTTAAAGAAACTGCGCCGGTTTTTCAGAGCTAACGCAAAGTTTGTGGCTGTATTTGTGAGGGCAATAGTTCGTTCCCTACATCCAAGCTTACCATATCTGTGTCGTGATTCTCGCAAAGTTTCAGTACTTCCAGCTGTTTGCTGTACATCACTGACAAGCAACGCTTCATCTCCTTCGTTACACCTTCCATTTCCTGGAGTCGTGCACTGGCATCGGCCCGAGAAGTCTGCGAGGAGTAAACATGGGTCTTTGAACGTTAGTTCGTGCATTGCCAGTGCACAAGAGGACGAAAGAGAACGAAGAGCAGCCAGAGAGGCAGACTTCTCGACGGAACAAACTTTAAAACGCTCATCGGAATCGTGTCGCACGGGAAGTAGTGATATGGAATGCTGTTCGATGGATAAACCCAAGTGCGCTCCCAGCTTCTTTCAGGTGCGAACAGACGAAGGTCGGATGGTGAGATAGCGCAGAACGCGACATAATGTAGGAATTTCAAGTCACCTTCGACTTTTGGTTCATCAGAGCAAGACATTCTTGCAAAAAGTTTCCGTCACTGCCGTCGAACGTCCTTTCTGCAGGGATTGCAAAACGTTCAGCCACGTTGCTGCCGACTAGTTTATTTGCTTAGGCGACAAGATACGATTATGAGTAAAAGGCCTGAAAATGCGTTCTTAGAGCTTGATAAGGAATATGAGACGAAGAAGTGTTGCCGTTCAAGGCGGGAAACTATAGAATTGACTACAGAAAATGAAATAGCGCGCAATAATTGAGTCGGTGAAATCATACACAATTTCTAAGCATAGTTTCCTACCAATAGCAAAACAGATATATAAAATATATGACTTAAAGAAAACAGGTCGTCTTCCACGTGACAGTGGTAAACGAAAGAGATGTCGAGGCGTCCGGTGAAAGAAAAATCGAAAGCAAATATTTCAGCGGCCGAGGAGCCTGAGTTTTCTTACCGACAGCTTGCGCGAGTCGCCGGGAAGTATCCAATTGGAACGCGTCGTCCGCGTCGTCTGCTGCGAGCGAGAGATACTTAGCGAACCTAAGAGTGGGTTTTCAAAAACAAGGGCGAACAGGTACAAGACCACACCTTCTTTGATGACAGTGCTCTCCCGCCGGACTTTGTCAACCCTGCAAAAGTTGATCTTTGAGCAGCACGACACGACGCGGAACGGGACAATATACATATATGAACATATATTCATATGTGTGTATGTGTACCTTGCTTTGAGATCGTACAAACTCACGGATGCACGCCTGACGTCTTCAATATCTGTTTTCACCGAAGAATCTTGTGTCGACTCGATTCGGTGCTCCTTGTTGATCCCAGAGAGTTTCCTTACGTTTAACGAGTTGTCGCGCGGAGCTAAAACGCTTCTGCCACTGGACACCTTGGAAAGCACTTCACTTTTAGAAGCTGCGGGTGCAACCCGATTCTCCTTGTCGTTGCTGCTCACACCAACTCGTTTTTTGGCTTGCCATTGCGCCAGCTGGTCCTCTCTCGAGAGTGCACTGCTGTGTCTTGTCTGCATTTTCAACAAGAGAATACCTACCTGCTCCGGTATATAGACGGATGTAGCCCTAGTCAAAAGCACTTCATACGGGCGTATGCGGTCCTAAACCTATACCTCTGCACTCCGTACCTGTAGTTTTAGACAACTCGCAAGAACAATGAACGAGCCGAGGGTTAGTTCAATTATTGTTTGATCGTTTACAAGTTCTCGAGGTGCCGATCCGTCAGCTGTCAGCAATTCCGCATGCCAGGGAGAACGGCAGGTGATTCATATTCGAACGTCTCTTTTCAACGGATATATACGTATACTGAATACTCGTATACTCGTATACTCGTATTGGGGGAAAAAGTCGAAGATGAAATCGAAGATTCCCCCTCTTTGAAAAATCGGGAAAAATTCGACGTCATCCAGCAGTGTTAAGGTGGTCCTTTGTCATTGAGGCCTTGTCATTGAAGCTTTGTCGTTATAATGAGGTCACTCCGTTGTAGACCATATTGGGGGGAAAAAACGAAGATGAAATCGAAGATTCCCCCTCTTTGAAAAATCGGGGGAAATTCGATGTCATCCATATCCAGTAGTGTTAAGGTGCAGGTGGTCCTTGACTCCTTGTCATGTGGTCCTTTGTCATACTTTTGGGACATGGACTGCCCTTAATCGTTCGGTAGCCGGGGCCCGCCTTGGGGCTCCCGGGGTAAATTAATTTAAGTCATGTGGTCCTTTGTCATTAGAGAGGTTCCGCAAGGCTGTGGAGAGTTAAGCGCGGAGAGTTATCGATGATGACAGTCATCGCGCGTAGCTCTCCGCGCTTAACTCTCTGCTCATTTCACGATTTGGCAAAATCGCTTCCGCAGTCATGAACGATGAACGACAAACGACAAACGACGAACGACGAATTTGTGATTCTCGATTTCGGTGCTCGTTGAACCATGAACGTCAATTTTTAATTGACGCTTCCTTGTTTTCTTGGAGAAACAGTTCGTCGGGCCACGCGGGAACGCAGGATCAAACGGAATTCTAGAATATTCCAGATCGATTACATCCAGCCAGTTTCCGATTAGGACGTCTACCTTAGCTCTTCGTCGTTCATCGGGCGGAGAGTTAAGAGAAGCTTAACAGTGGGGACAGAGAGTTAAGAAATCGCGGAGAGTTAAGAGTTAAGAAGTATGAACGAGTTATGACGCATGACCATCGCGTTCGACGGAATCTATGACACGATATGCCCTTAACTCTCCGCGCTTAACTCTCTGTCCACTTTGCGGAACCTCTCTATTGAGGCCTTGTCATTGAAGCTTTGTCGTTATACCCTCCCGTCTCCGACGGAGGGCCCATGCAGCCTTTAATTGCAGGAAGATTTATAGAACAGGAGATATATGGTAATATATTGACTGTCACTGAGCGGAAAAAGGCAGTCGTGTCAAGCTGGTGAAGTCTAAAGTTGATAATAACAAATGTTGAGTAGACTTTAGGGTTCGGGAGCCGGTGACACGGTGACATGGACAGCACTGCAAGTGACAGCCAGGCGAGGGGTGACAGAAAGGTGCACCACTGCTCCCCCCTATGGGGGGATAGTTGGCATCTCCGTCACACCACCTCACCCCGAAGGCGGGAGGTGCACTGCAGGGCCAGCCGGTACACCCGGACAGGCGGCTAAAAGAGATGTTGAATGTTAACTCAAAGAGGCCTTTTTCAACCTAGCTAGAGGCAATTCCATGCTGTGGCGCTAGTCGCATTCACATCTCTAATCCGATACTTAGGGCTTTGGGGAGTTGCCATGCTCATCGCCGGTGACACCGGAGTACTTGGGCAACCAAATCGGTGAAGAGCGGAAGGCCGGCCAGTCGGTGTCGTCCTCATCGTAAAGTGCGGCTCCGTAGCAGGCAGGGTCTTCAGGTTCATCGAGCGGCGGGAAGGCGTCCGCATCCTCCGCAGGCACCACCAGAGCGCTGGTGCCGACGGGGTCGATCGCGTCGCCACCACCAGGTGCGAGCTCAGTGAGCCGCACGGAGCGAAATGCAGCAGCCGTCGGGCCCTCAACAGGTGGGGCAGGCGTGTCCACTGCGGGCGGTGGCAACGACATCACAGCAGCGGATGCGTCGAGGGACGGGCGGGAGGCGGCCGGCTTAGACATCTCTAAGTGCTTGTCGTTGGCGAAGGCCTCGATGCACACCCATGGACACGCACCACGCGTGTCGGGATGAGCGTCCGTGACGTTCCAGAGCCGGAAGCACACGGTGCAGGGAAACCCAGTACCCGACCACTTACGGTAGAGCGAGTTGGGCGTGTCGGCCACCCACTTGCCCTCCAAGGGCGCCAATGACTGCCTTTGCGCCCGGAGGGCCATGGCAACGGGGCGAGGAGCGGGATGAGGGGGCTTCTGGCCGCCACCCTTGGGGCGGTAGCCGGAACCCTCAGGCGGGATGTCGGAAGCGGCGGGAGGGGCGGAAGTGGGAGAGAGTGTGGCGAGGGGGCTCTCGTCCCTAAATGCAAGGCGGATGCGGAGTGCAAGGCGGGCAAATGTGAACACGGCACCCGCCCGCAATTCCCGTAGCACAACCAAGTAAAGGGGGGCTACGTACGGCGACTTCTTGGCGGACTCGGACAACACGTGCCAAAGGTCCGCAACGCGGTCCGAGTCGGTGTAGGAGGGCTTCAGCTTTTGGTGGCGGTCACCAAGGCGTCGAATCAGGGCAAGCTGTGGAGCGGGGTCCTCGATCTCGTTGAGCACAACCGCCCGCAGCTGGGTCCAGAAACGCATGCCGTCGGAGTCGGGCACGCCCTCGACCTCGTAGCGCAGCCGCTGCAGTGCGTAGCGGCCGTCAGCGGGGTGGTGGCGGGCACACTCGTGATACACGCTGAGAGCGTTACCACGAAGTGGGTGGGGTAAAATGGTGAAGAGGAGCTCGTTGACGGTCACGTGATAAAACTCGTGGTCATGCTCCAGGTCGAGAAGCTTCGCTGCCTCGTGGTAAGACACGGGATACAGCACATGGGCCAATCCGGAAAGCAAGGCGTTGAAGTCAACGTCGGCAGTCGCAGTGTCCAGAGTGAAGCCAGCGGGCATCTTGAGACCAGTGGACTTGAGGAAGGACAGGAGGTCACTGCCGTACTGAAAAGCGTAAGCCAGTTGCTCGATGTACTCATCTTCGCGGCCTTCCTCCACGGGCGTGGTCCCCAACACGTCGGGGTCGTTGAAATAGTCGAAAGCCGTCGGGGCGTCGACCGATGATGTCGGCTTGGACCGCAATGAGGATGTCCCTACAATCCTACGGCGTCCACGGGATGAAACAGGAGTACTCTGTGATCCTGAGGGCGAATGTGACGGGGTGGAGGCTCCCCGCGTGCGGGCAGCACGCAGAGCCGAACCAAGACCTTCACGTCGGGTAGAGGCCATTGCGGGAATAAAATAACGTTTGTCCAGCGGTGAATTTGAGCACACTGGGTGTGCAGCAAAAAAAAACGGTGGTAGATGTCGAATAGATGTCGGGAGGCGGCTTAATGTTGTGTCGGCCGGTGCTGATGTAAAGCGGTCCGGCGCTGATGTCGGGATGTCGGAGATGTCGAATAGATGTCGGTTAGAGTCGCAGGGCGCGAAGCGAACTAGAGAACAAAAACCAAGCTAACACTGAAGGTGCGTGGGCGATAACCTTATAGAACAGGAGATATATGATAATATATTGACTGTCACTGAGCGGAAAAAGGGCAGTCGTGTCAAGCTGGTGAAGTCTAAAGTTGATAATAACAAATGTTGAGTAGACTTTAGGGTTCGGGAGCCGGTGACACAGTGACACGGACAGCACTGCAAGTGACAGCCAGGCGAGGGGTGACAGAAAGGTGCACCACTGCTCCCCCCTATGGGGGGATAGTTGGCATCTCCGTCAAAGATCGCCGGAAGAAGATTGTCACACTTTTGTGATCAGGTAGGTAGTGGTTGGGATGAGGGAGAAGGCATGGACCTGTGCGTCGGTGCCATGCTGAGCGTCGTGAAATGCGGCCGAGGAGGGGTCCTGTGTGCAACAATCTACCTCCCTCCTTGAGACCCTCATTGATGGCAAGTGAGCTCGGTACTATGGCATGATGTTAATTGGGAGGGCACATGATGGAATGCATGCAAATCCGTTATTCAAGGCGGACAGGCGTGGTGGTTGGGATGTGGGAGCAGGCATGGACCTGTGTGTCGGTGCCATGCTGAGCGTCTTGGGTTGCGGCCGAGGAGGGGTCCTGTGTGCAACCACCTCCCTCCCTCCTTCCTTCCTTCCTTGAGACCCTCATCGATGGCAAGCGAGCTTGGTACTATGGCATACTTCTATTTGGGAGGGCAGATAATGGACTGCATGCAAATCCATGACTCAAGGCATGCAGGCGTAGTGGTTGGGATGAGGGAGCAGGCATGGACCTGTGCGTCGGTGCCATGCTGAGCGTCTTGAGGTGCGGCCGAGGAGGGGTCCTGTGTGCGACAGCCTCCCTTCCTTCCTTGAGACTCTCATCGCGATGGCAAGTGAGCTTAGTACTATGGCATGAGGTTAATTGGCAGGACACATGATAGAATGCATGCAATTCCGTTATTCAAGGCGGGCAGGCGTGGTGGTTGGGATGTGGGAGCAGGCGTGGACCTGTGTGTCGGTGCCACGCTGAGCATCTTGGGGTGCGGCCGAGGAGGAGTCCTGTGTGCAACCACCTCCCTCCCTCCTTCCTTCCTTCCTTGAGACTCTCATCGATGGCAAGTGAGCATGGTACTATGGCATGATATTGATTGGGAGGGCACATGATAGAATGCATGCAAATCCATGATTCAAGGCGGGCAGGCGTGGTGGTTGGGATGTGGGAGCAGACGTGGACCTGTGTGTCGGTGCCATGCTGAGCATCTTGGGGTGCGGCCGAGGAGGGGTCCTGTGTGCAACCACCTCCCTCCCTCCTTCCTTCCTTCCATGAGACTCTCATCGATGGCAAGTGAGCTTGGTACTATGGCATGATGTTAATTGGGAGGGCACATGATAGAATGCATGCAAATCCATGATTCAAGGCGGGCAGGCGTGGTGGTTGGGATGTGGGAGCAGGCGTGGACCTGTGTGTCGGTGCCATGCTGAGCATCTTGGGGTGCGGCCGAGGAGGGGTCCTGTGTGCAACCACCTCCCTCCCTCCCTCCTTCCTTCCTTCCTTCCATAAGACCCTCATCGATGGCAAGTGAGCTCAATACTATGGCATGATGTTAATTGGGAGGGCACATGATAGAATGCATGCAAATCCATGATTCTAGGCGGGCAGGCGTGGTGGTTGGGATGTGGGAGCAGGCGTGGACCTGTGTGTCGGTGCCACGCTGAGCATCTTGGGGTGCGGCCGAGGAGGGGTCCTGTGTGCAACCACCTCCCTCCCTCCTTCCTTCCTTTCTTCCTTGAGACTCTCATCGATGGCAAGTGAACTCAGTACTATGGCATGATATTGATTGGGAGGGCACATGATAGAATGCATGCAAATCCATGATTCAAGACGGGCAGGCGTGGTGGTTGGGATGTGGGAGCAGGCGTGGACCTGTGTGTCGGTGCCACGCTGAGCATCTTGGGGTGCGGCCGAGGAGGGGTCCTGTGTGCAACCACCTCCTTCCCTCCTTCCTTCCTTCCTTGAGACTCTCATCGATGGCAAGTGAACTCAGTACTATGGCATGATATTAATTGGGAGGGCACATGATAGAATGCATGCAAATCCATGATTCAAGGCGGGCAGGCCGGCCCAGAGTAGGGCCGGGGAAATTAATTTACTCATACGCCCGACGGGCGTGGTTTTTTCTTTTTTTCTTTTTCTTTTTCAAGGCGGGCAGGAGTGGTGGTTGGGATGTGGGAGCAGGCGTGGACCTGAGTGTCGGTGCCATGCTGAGCATCTTGGGGTGCGGCCGAGGAGGGGTCCTGTGTGCAACAACCTCCTTCCTTCCTTCCTTTCTTCCATGAGACTCTCATCGATGGCAAGTGAGCTCAGTACTATGGCATGATGTTAATTGGGAGGGCACATGATAGAATGCATGCAAATCCATGATTCTAGACGGGCAGGCGTGGTGGTTGGGATGTGGGAGCAGGCGTGGACCTGTGTGTCGGCGCCATGCTGAGCATCTTGGGGTGCGGCCGAGGAGGGGTCCTGTGTGCAACCACCTCCCTCCCTCCGTCCTTCCTTCCTTGAGACTCTCATCGATGGCAAGTGAACTCAGTACTATGGCATGATATTGATTGGGAGGGCACATGATAGAATGCATGCAAATCCATGATTCAAGGCGGGCAGGAGTGGTGGTTGGGATGTGGGAGCAGGCGTGGACCTGAGTGTCGGGGCCATGCTGAGCATCTTGGGGTGCGGCCGAGGAGGGGTCCTGTGTGCAACAACCTCCTTCCTTCCTTCCTTTCTTCCTTGAGACTCTCATCGATGGCAAGTGAGCTCAGTACTATGGCATGATATTAATTGGGAGGGCACATGATAGAATGCATGCAAATCCATGATTCTAGACGGGCAGGCGTGGTGGTTGGGATGTGGGAGCAGGCGTGGACCTGTGTGTCGGTGCCACGCTGAGCATCTTGGGGTGCGGCCGAGGAGGGGTCCTGTGTGCAACCACCTCCCTCCCTCCGTCCTTCCTTCCTTCCATGAGACCCTCATCGATGGCAAGTGAGCTCAATACTATGGCATGATGTTAATTGGGAGGGCACATGATAGAATGCATGCAAATCCATGATTCAAGGCGGGCAGGGGTGGTGGTTGGGATGTGGGAGCAGGCGTGGACCTGTGTGTCGGTGCCACGCTGAGCATCTTGGGGTGCGGCCGAGGAGGGGTCCTGTGTGCAACCACCTCCCTCCCTCCTTCCTTCCTTCCTTGAGACTCTCATCGATGGCAAGTGAACTCAGTACTATGGCATGATATTGATTGGGAGGGCACATGATAGAATGCATAGAATGCATGCAAATCCATGATTCAAGGCGGGCAGGCGTGGTGGTTGGGATGTGGGAGCAGACGTGGACCTGTGTGTCGGTGCCACGCTGAGCATCTTGGGGTGCGGCCGAGGAGGGGTCCTGTGTGCAACCACCTCCCTCCCTCCTTCCTTCCTTCCTTCCATGAGACCCTCATCGATGGCAAGTGAGCTTGGTACTATGGCATGATGTTAATTGGGAGGGCACATGATAGAATGCATGCAAATCCATGATTCAAGGCGGGCAGGCGTGGTGGTTGGGATGTGGGAGCAGACGTGGACCTGTGTGTCGGTGCCATGCTGAGCATCTTGGGGTGCGGCCGAGGAGGGGTCCTGTGTGCAACCACCTCCCTCCCTCCTTCCTTCCTTCCATGAGACTCTCATCGATGGCAAGTGAGCTTGGTACTATGGCATGATGTTAATTGGGAGGGCACATGATAGAATGCATGCAAATCCATGATTCAAGGCGGGCAGGCGTGGTGGTTGGGATGTGGGAGCAGGCGTGGACCTGTGTGTCGGTGCCACGCTGAGCATCTTGGGGTGCGGCCGAGGAGGGGTCCTGTGTGCAACCACCTCCCTCCCTCCTTCCTTCCTTTCTTCCTTGAGACTCTCATCGATGGCAAGTGAACTCAGTACTATGGCATGATATTGATTGGGAGGGCACATGATAGAATGCATGCAAATCCATGATTCAAGACGGGCAGGCGTGGTGGTTGGGATGTGGGAGCAGGCGTGGACCTGTGTGTCGGTGCCACGCTGAGCATCTTGGGGTGCGGCCGAGGAGGGGTCCTGTGTGCAACCACCTCCTTCCCTCCTTCCTTCCTTCCTTGAGACTCTCATCGATGGCAAGTGAACTCAGTACTATGGCATGATATTAATTGGGAGGGCACATGATAGAATGCATGCAAATCCATGATTCAAGGCGGGCAGGCCGGCCCAGAGTAGGGC